>JAKLNE010000080.1:0-120944 GCA_022814615.1 Waltergamsia citrina | reverse complement strand
CCCCCCCCCCCCCCCCCCCCCCCCCCCCCCCCCCCCCCCCCCCCCCCCCCCCCCCCCCCCCCCCCCCCCCCCCCTCTATACAATTTCAGTCAGTGCATAACGTTCTCAACATGTTCCAATCCATGGATAATCCTTGATTAAGACTATTGAAGGTTCTTTGCCGTAAATGACGAAACTACTCGGAGTCTTGCTTCCATGAGGCGGTTCATCATAGTTAGTGATAGCTTCGTTGAGCATTCTGCGAGCCTGAGGACAGTAACCTGAAATCTATAAAAGCCTACGTGATTGCATTGCAATTTCAACTTGTTTCGATTTCGAAGCAGCAGCAACAACAAGTTTGCAAAGCCTCTCCAATCTTCCAGACACACAAAGTTCCTTCACTATCCAATTTCCAAACATCTCTACTTCTTCAACATGAAGCTCTTCACTGTCCTCACCCTAGCCGCTGCAGTTCTTGCTGCTCCCTCTGAGTTAGATACTCGAGGAGAGGTCGACGTTGAGGCTCGCGGCGGCGGCAAGAATGACTATAAGCACTGCCCTCCACCTCCCCCTTATGGCGGAGGCGGCCACTACCCCCCTCCCCATCCCCCTAAGGGCGGTGGTGGTCATCACCCGCCTCCTCATCCCCCTAAGGGTGGTGGTGGCCATCAACCCTCTCCTCCTCCTCCCAAGGGCGGCGGTGACAACAACCAAGGCAACCAGTGTAAGCAGCACCAAGAGGCTGTTTGCTGTAAGGGCGGTCTCATCTCGTCGACTCTTTGTGTTGTTGCTGGCAGTGGTGGCCAGTGTAATGGAGAGGTGTACTGCTGTGATGCCGGTGCTGGCAACGGAGTTGTAAGTTTTTTCTAAGATTTTGAAGAGTTGTGGCAGATTGCTAACCATTTGTGATACAGGGCGGTGTCATTGGCATCAACGCCTTCAACTGTAACCAGATCAGGGTTACCTAATAACTTGGATAATCTTGGATGAGATGAAGAGTGTTAACCAAGAATTTCCAAGTTATTGATTGAGGGGTTTTGCTGGTATTTCATAACATATTTTCTTTCCTTCTTTTGTCGGAATACCTTCGAATGTGGGGGTGAGATTTTATCACCGGCCGGTCACTTACTTTAAGTCGGGACCTTGTTGCTTCTGAGGTTAGCATCAACGTTGTCCAGGATCACAACCGCTATGGAGAGGCTTTAGGAAACATGAGAATGAAAATTGAATGTTGAACGCTGCCATAGTATTGATTTTTCCGCAACGTGACTTGCTAGTGACATTATCGAGACCGTATGCATACCGGTTCGGTAGCAAAAATCCATTTGAATACAAAGAAGAAGAATAAAATCGGATCAGTTTTATAGAAATCCCAGTTTTCAACGCTAGAACACCGCTGTGTTTGCAGTAAAACAAATAAGAACAGTCCTACCGAGCTACATGATGCTGTTCAGACTTGCAATGACTTTAGAGTACGTGAAATCCGTTTGCTCCTTGTTGTAATACTGAGGCTTGATAGGCTTGTCGAACCCATGAGCCGCGTTGGGTACCGTGTAGACCTCAGCATCAATACCGCCGTCTTTGAGCTTCTTCCCAAAGACTTCCGCCTCGGGAGCGAGGATATCCCCGGAACAGGGAAATACTTTGACGATGGGTGGGAAATCTTCGACGTTGGCGTACATGGGTGAGGCTTTCGGCAGCTTCCGATCCTCTATGCGGGGCAAATAGCTCTCCCTGATCAATTCTAGGAAAGCTTTCGGCAGCGGCGCGATGGGCTCAGACACCTTTTTGTCTCCCGCGGGGATGGTGAAGTCAGTACCGGGATAGAAGACGTACGCAGCCCTTATATTGAGTTGTTTGAGCTCGCGTCTCAATTCGGATGCGGCGACCAGACAGAGATGGCCACCGGAGCTAAAGCCAGACAACGCGACGCGATCGAGGTCGAATTTCCGGGGTTGACTTTGTACCCATCTTAAGACATCCTCGGCGTCCTCCACAGGCAGGGGGAATGTGTGCTCGGGAGCTTTGCGGTAGTCGACGTCCAAAACGAGCATGTTGGTCTCACGAGCGACGCGCTCGCAGAATGGGTGGTCCATGCCGAAATTGCTCATCATGTACCCGCCGCCATGCCAATTGACGACGACGCCGTAGGTACTAGACTCATTGTAATTGTCCGGGTAGTAGATCCAGGCGCTGATGAAGCGGTTGAGGTCACGAGAGGGGATGCGGATGAGCTTGCGAATGCAGGTGTCGGAAGGTGTGATGATACGACGGAGACCCAAGTAGTTCAGAGTCCGGATGATGGAGGCGAAGAACTTGAGCTTCAAATACTGAAAGAAGCCGTGAACTGCCATTGCGCTCCGTGGTCGGGGAGAGTGTCTTTTGTTAGAGTTGCATATGAGTGGGATGTATACAGATAGACTACCAATTGAGAATTGCGTGCCTACTTTGCTTTATGTACTCGTAGACGTATGAAATTGTAGCTCGGATGTCTCACAAATACGTAACTCGTATGGTGATCGTTTTTGTCTCGCCGAGTTACTAGCGGCGCAGGGATAAGCTTACAGTTCGGCAACTAGACTTGGGAATAAGACGAAAATAATAGGCCCAGCACGGCGAAGTGAGTCACTGTCCGATGAAGTGCAGTTTCGGGAAATTGTACCGAAGGATATATAGACCCAAAAAAAGGCAGAAATCTTAGATGAGTTCGAAGATACAGAGATCCATCACAGCAGATGAGATCCATTTATTTTAGATCGGTTCCGACCAGAGGGTGCTCCTGGATAAATCGGCATGCATATTGACTCAATACACTTCAGTTTATTAGCCTCGCTCTAAATACACATATGTACATGTAGATATCCGAGCGCGTTGCGTTGCACTGCCCCGTCCGTTCAGTAGATGAGAGGGCTGACAGATTGCTCCCATTATAAACCCCTTAATTTGTCATCCTCGTCCTCTATACACAGTTTCGTCTTAAAATTTCGATTCCAACTTTCAATCACGCTCAACATCATGGCCGCGTCGGGTTTCTCTTTAAAAACACTCACAGTGCCCCGTCGCAAGAAAATAGACCAACTCCTCGCTATCCCCGCGCCCACCCATGCGACCTTCAAATCCCGCTTTGGCGATGCCTTTCCCAGCCCTCACTTTCTCGAGTCCGATCTAGGCAGCACCGCCGTCTATAATCTGCCACCACCTTCTGGCCAGTCTAAACGGCCCGTTCTGATGATTCATGGGCTGAACACCCCGGCTCTCGGTCTATGGCCGCTAGCGAAGGAGCTACAAGCGTTAGACCCAGATACTCACGTCGTGCTCTTCGACCTCTGGGGTCATGGCTTGTCCTCCACGCCGATGGTAGCTCACGCGCCGCACATTTTCCATGCGCAGGTATTCCAGATCCTGACGCACATGCGATGGCGCGCAGCGCATATCCTAGGCTTCTCATTCGGCGGCTCGACAGCCGTACGCTTCGCGCTGCATAACCCAGCGGCTGTGCTATCCGTTGGCTTGCTAGCGCCGGCGGGCTTACTGCCCAGAAGCATGTTCGGAGAGAGGATGTGTGAGCTGATAGATGACTCGGATGGTAGAGAAGATGAAGCTGCAGACTCTGTGTTGGACTTCCTGGAAGGTGGCTCGCTAGTTGTGCCTGAAGATTGGAAGGAGAGGTCTCGTAAGGGTGAAGTTGTTGCCGAGGCGTTGAGGCAATGGGAGCTGAGTGAGCATGATGGGTATCGGCAGAGTGTGCTGAGTATGTTTCAAGAGGGCGGCGTGACGGGCTGTGAGGAGTGGTTTAGGAAGTTTGCCAGGTTACCGGTGAAGCAGATTGGTATAGTGGCAGAGGAGGATCCTGTTTGTAGTAAGGGCCAACTTGTGGATTTGGGATTTGAGAATGTCAAAGTGGTTGAGAAGGCGAATCATGGATTTGTGAGGGGGGAGGCGAGTACAGTTGCGAGGCTTATATTTAATTTCTGGCAGCAAGATTAGACAGAGGCTACATGCTTAATGATTACCTCTGCCTGTGTCTCCTGCATGCCGATTAGTCAAATGATAAAGACAAGTCTCATTGATTTCCAGCTTTCACTTCATGATTACTTCCAACCGTGTGGCTCAGTCACTTATATGCTGCCAATACGATTTTCTTTCTCCTACTCTTTGGTCATAGGTTCATCGATAGAGTGACCCTTGGAGAGGAACCGCTAATTCAACTGTGAGTCGGATAATAAGAGCTAGCACTAAGACGTCTGGCGACAATCAAGAGCGGCCTTCGCAGTAGCAAGAGAGACAACAGCAACAATTAATGATGACTTCTAAGTGATAGAGTATATAAATTTCATCAACTGCCATACTGTTTTGGCTAACCTCACTCCCCCACACGGCCTCACGTAGTCCTCCCCGGGATGTTTCTTTTCCCTCGTCTAACTCCTACGCCAAGTCAACGCCCCAGAAGACTGTCTCCAAGGTCCGAAACCCCACTCCTCGTAACGAGACCCTACGTTACGTCTAGACCAAACTTGGGGTTCGACTTCTCCGCATCGAACGGGTGGGGATTGGCAACCGGATTCTTGATTCCGCCGCCGTTTTCTCCTCCGCCTGCATGTTTCCGCCTCCGGGCATCCCCACTCTCGACCCGTTAGTTCGCCGATTATTATTAGCGAGCTTTGCTGAGCGAGCTGTCGAACCCGATACGTATAATGTGTTGGGCTCTCTGGAATCATATTGCGAGGAATTCTGTGTATTTTGTTTTTCCCTGTCTTGACTTTTAGAGATACTCCCTTTCTAGGCGAAAGGCATCAAGCGTTGATCTGCAGGCCGTTCTAAAAGTTTTCTTCAAGAACGTCATCATGGCAGCATCACAGAATGGCACGGATAGTTCCGTGCCGGGCAAGCTCTCAGACCCGCAGCAGCTATTCATCAACGGCGAATACACACCTTCTTCCAACAATGCCACATTCCCCGTCGTCAATCCCATGACAGGCAAGACAATCTACGACTGCGCATGTGCCACCGTCGACGATTACAGCCGTGCGGTGGACAGCGCCCACGCCGCTTACAAGTCATGGTCGCGCACATCCCCTTCTGCTCGGCGGCTCATCATGCTGAAGGCAGCTGATATCATTGAGGGCTATCTTGAGCAGGATGCGCCGGAGATTTTGTCCGAGGAGGTCTCTGCTGTGAAGAGCTGGGTGATTCTTAATATGAAGGCTACGGCTGGCATTTTGAGGGAGACGGCTGGGTTGGCTACGCATATTAAGGGTGAGATTGTGCCTGCTGATCGTCCGGGTACGACCATCTTGGTGGAACGATGCCCTGTGGGTGTCGTTTTCGCCATCAGCCCTTGGAATGCTCCCGTAAGTACAGTTTCCACAGAGTCAGGATTTACTTATACGAAAAATACTGACTTGGACCTTTCCAGGTGAACCTCACAGCACGAGCCATCGCATGTCCCCTAATCTGCGGTAACACCGTTGTTCTAAAACCTTCCGAGTTCAGCCCTAAATCACAGCATCTCGTCGTCCGCGCCCTCACAGCCGCCGGTCTACCCCCCGGCTGCCTCAACTTCCTCCCCACTAACCCTACCAATGCCCCGGCCGTGACCGAGTTGACGGTCAAACACCCCAAGGTCCTCCGGGTCAACTTCACCGGTAGTGATCGCGTTGGCCGCATCATCGCTGGGTGGGCGGCTACCTGCCTTAAGCAGTGCGTGCTGGAACTGGGAGGCAAAGCTCCCGTGTTGGTTCTGGATGACGCCAACATTGAGGACGCTGTGGAGGCTGTGGTCTTCGGCGCTCTTTCCAACAGTGGACAGATTTGCATGTCGACGGAGAGGGTTATTGTGCAGTCCAAGGTCGCCAAGCTGTTCACAGACGCGCTGCTTGCCAGAGTTCAGAAAGTCAAGGTGGGCAACCACATGGAAACCCCTGACGTGTCCATGTCCGGCTTATACACCCCTTCATCATGCAAACGCATCCTTGGACTCATCAATGAAGCCGTCAGCCAAGGAGCCAAACTGCTCGCAGGCAACTCCAAAGCCAGCGGCCCCAACGGGAGCATCATGGCACCTCACGTCCTCACAGAGGTAACCTCAGCCATGCCCATCTTCCACAAAGAAACGTTCGGTCCAATCATCTGCGTAACCGAGTGCGTCACGGAGGATGAAGCCATCGACCTAGCCAATGATTCGGACTTTTCGCTCTGTGCTAGTGTCTTCTCTCAGGATGTGATGCGAGCGATGGACGTGGCGAAGCAAGTCCGAGCGGGGAGCTGCCATGTCAACGGGCCGACGGTGTACATTGAGCCTACGCTTCCGAATGGTGGAACGGGAGGCAGCAGCGGATATGGACGGTTTGGAGGGATCGCTGGCGTGGAGGAGTTTACGGAGAAGAAGATTGTGAGCTTGGCCAAGTCGGGACAGCGGTATCCATTCTGATGGCCTCGCGGGGATGTAGACAGGCAGATGATCGAATAACTTGGCGTGAATACCTACCTACCACCTACCTCAATAATCTCTTCACCATGATCTAGGGACATTCCACCAGCCTAATGAATCCCAACCTGAAGGCTCTGTGCTACTCGTCGCTTGAAATGTCGATGAACTATTGGCATCCTCATTGGGAGGGAAAAGCAGGTGATTTGGGGAGTCAACGTTGAATCCGAAGCCTATCGGGAAGGACAAGAAGGATTGATCCATATTGAATCCATCAACGAACTGAGTGGACGGATTGCTCCCCGAAGATTCATCTGGAGACGTGCCTTCGACATTGGCCGTTATGCTTTTTATAAGCTGCGGTGTCGGCAGATGTTGGCCTGAGCTCTCGTATGCTTCGCGAAGCGCCGTCCAGGCCTTGAAGATTGTTTGATTGAATAACCTAGAGAGAGGGTTATCCTCAAACTTGACAAACCCAAAACGGGCCTCGTAATTTTCATTCATGACTTCCCATGCCCTAGCAGCAAGCTTGCTAACGGGACGTCTTTTCAGATCCCAAACGATATGGACGTAAGCCACAAAAGGAAATTGGAATCTCAAGACCCAACGATAGCCCTCACAATGTTTAGCCTTCGACATGTTGGTGTCGCACTCCAACATCTTGAATGCATACATTAGGACTTCGTCACACTCAGCATCAGTTCGGACGGCTGAGTCACTCGGGTCATGCGAATTATGGTAATGCCCTTGCGAAACCATCTGCTCCAAGTCGCGTTGTGACTGAGCTGCGTGTGTGGAGCTTTTTTCCGGCTGGCTGTCCAAACGCTCTGTCCAATGGCTCAAGCGTTCTAGCAACAGGTGCCTTGCTATGAAACCCCTCGTCGTCCATATAGTCATGAAATGAAGCGGGTTCTCAGGTTCGCAGAATTTGAGATAGCGTTCCTCCATATCTTCACTCAAAGCACAAACTCTGCCGTCTTGCGGAAGCTTCCTGGCAATACGTTTGAGGGCAGGGTTGGTAAAGTCGAGAAAGTAGGGCGTGTGTCGGATAAAGTCTCCAAGTTCACTGCGGACAACCGCAAACAAAGACTCGCTAGTTACTCTGTTGGCTGTAGGCTGCTCCCTCATTCCTAGCCGGAGGTCCGAGTCGTTTACGTTCATGGGTACCCGGCAATCCCACGTTGGAGCCAACGTTGTGTTCTTGTCGTATGACATCTCGCGTATGCGGGCATCGAACAGAGTTAAAGACCACCAGAGTCTGCGCCGCAGCTCGGCCTCAAGAGCTGGATATTTCCGATTCACCGAGTCAAAGTTGATTGCCATTCGCTCCGCCTTTCGAATGGCAATTCCGAGTAAAGATGAAAGGGAACGAGGGCCCGCGCCAGGGTTCTGAGATAGCTAAAAGATGACCAATGTGAGTACCACTGGACTTGGATTGAACAACCCAAATTCAACATACCAAATATAGGTAGAATGCAGTTAGACACTCAATATCGTCTGTTCGCAGAAATCTTGCATTCATAAGGGCTTGTTGACAACCAAACTGGAACTTGGTGAGAAGCTGATTCTTCTCCGTGCCCAGCACCGTCTGACAAGAATCTTCAGAGAGACTCAACACGGCCATACAATAAATGCTGAACATGAGAGCCTCCAAAGAGGGATTGACGTCTCTGAGATTGCTAGCGGCTTCGATTATACGGGCTTGCATGCTCGGTGCATGCGTAACTTTTAGTAACGGGTCAACGTTTTCGAGATAGATTTGCCACAGGCGAAAAATATGAATCGGCTCTGGATGAAGTGTATAGATGTCCACCGTAGATTTTCTTCCGCCAAAGAGAAGATGGTCGTCATCGAAGATCTGTTCCCAGGTCTGAGTAATTTCTCGAACGTTGACAATGTCCTGTTGGGCTTCACTGCTGTCTGCTAGGTCCCTAGGCTGTATACAAAACAAGTTAATTCATGAATGGAATTGCGTTCACTGTGGATGCCCAACATACCCCTGGACGAAGCGCTTCCCATAAGTTTCTAATAGGAGTAAGCATTTATGCATCATCATACATCACGCAGACGACTGAGTGGCTCCCTACCTAGGTTCAACCGTCGAGTCGGATTTGGGGGTCGCATTGGTGGAATGACAGTCTGTGTTCTGCGATTCTTGGTGTTGTTCCCCATCCGAGCCACAATATGTTTCCTGGGATGGCGCAGCATCATCATCTGCGAGCTCATCATGAAGCGACTCAAATGGAATGTTATGCTGACGGAAGATGGTCTCGTATTTTTTAATCTGGTCTAGAAGCGCACGCTCGGGAAAGCGACGTCGCCTCGTGCGCACCTGCGTGGCTGGAACACACTTGACGTCCTGCTTAGTGCAATTGGCGCATGGAAATTTGCGATCGCATTTTACCTTGCGCTGTTGGCACAGAACGCACGCGAGGATTCTTTGCGATCGCGGTTTTGCCGTCGGTGGCTTCAAGTTGGGTCCGCCGCATACCCCAGATTGACTGTGGTCGGGCGTCGGCAGTGAGGATGACATTGTAAACGCAACCCTTGGAGTTTTCGGGGAGTCTTGATCCGCAAAGATGGAATGAATTTTATGTTTAGTCCAAGTTGGATTGATTAGAGGCTCGACTTTAACCCGACAAAGACATGTCTCACTTGGTGTCCGTGACGCTTTCAACGACAGCCCGTGTCGGGGTTTGCTAATCCCCGAGTGCTACTCCACTTTCAACGGTTAGCACGGCACCGAGTAATCGCAATTGCAGGCTCCGGTCTTTAGTATGGCCCGGAAGAGCTTTTGAAGCTCCGGATGATATTGCTTGGAAGGCGTATATAAAGCTAGGTGCAAAGTCCTATTCCAAATAATGAATCACACTATTTTTCAGTGCATCTGTACGCCAATTTGTTCCTATTATCAAGGGTTAGTGGGATTCTGCGTCGCTATCAACTTACACGCTATACTACAACCACCTAGGTTCACCCACTCCTAAGATCAGTCCTAATAAGGCTTTCTTCCGCACTTCCTCATCGTCATGACATCCAAAGACGGGGAAGATTTCCATCATGAGACATCTACCAAAGCCACCCCGAACACAGAAGAGGCACCGGAGCAGGATGTCGAAGCTGCTGTCGCCAAAGATACCCTCGACGATACTTATACAAAACAATCTGCACCACGGGTGATACTATTACTTACCGCAGTCATGACTAGCATGTTTCTCGTGGCATTGGATAGGACTATCATTTCGACGGTATGGAGAACGTTCTCCCTGCACCTGTTTCTTCTCGCATACTAACAATAAATAGGCCATACCAAAAATTACAGATGACTTCCACTCACTCCCCGATGTAGGATGGTACGGCAGTGGGTATCTACTAGCTTCTTGTTCTTTCCAACTGTTATTGGGGAAAGTGTATACATTCTACGCAGTCAAGGCTGTCATGCTTGGATGCGTACTTCTTTTTGAAGTGGGCTCTGCTATATGTGGTGCCGCACCGAATTCGGCTGTCTTCATTTTTGGTAGAGCCATCTCCGGGGTTGGGGCAGCTGGTATTTTTTCGGGTTGCGTGAGTACTATTCTTGTTAGAGGACGGCATATTCACCTGAGCTGAGCTGACGGCTATAGATCATCTGCATCGTCTACGCAGTTCCACTGGAGAAGCGACCACGGATCCAAGGACTATTCGGGGCGATATTCGGTGTATCTGCTATCGTCGGACCACTGATTGGCGGTGCTTTCACCTCCCATGTAACTTGGAGATGGTGCTTCTATATCAACCTCCCGTTTGGCGCTTTTGCCATGGTCATCATCTTTTTCTGCCTCAAAGTCCCTCATCGCGATACGACCACGGTGACTTGGAAAGAGAAGATATCGCAGCTAGACATTCCTGGCACCACAGTCTTAATGGGCTGTATGGTGTGCTTGATATTGGCTCTACAGTGGGGCGGTCAGAAGTACAATGTGCGTGACATTGACAAGATTTATTTGCCTAAGTAAGGTGCTAATTATCATTCTTAGTGGAACAATGGTCGAATCATTGCCCTCCTGACTGTGATGGGCGTGTTAGCTGTGGCCTTCATTTTTGTACAGGGGTTTCTCCCAAGGACTGCCACCATTCCTCCGAGAATTGTCAAACAACGCAGTATCATAGCAGGCTGCTGGTCAACAATATGCATCGGCGCGTCAATGTACATATATAGTAAGAATTCTCTTGTACTCGCCCGTTTACCGTGGAAAACTAACAATAAATCCTAGCCTACTTCCTCCCCATTTGGTTCCAATCCATCACAGGCTCTTCTGCCGTTCAATCCGGCATTCGCTTGCTTCCTACCATGCTCTCCATGGTCGTGGCCACTACTATAGGGGGCTTTGGTACCCAAAAGTTTGGGTACTACACGCCATTTGCTATTTTTGGCGCCTGCATCATGTCTATTGGCGCTGGCCTTCTTACCACCCTGCAAGTCGATACGGATTCAAGCAAATGGATTGGTTACCAAGTCATGTATGGCTTCGGCATGGGCTTATCATTCCAAGCGCCCAATCTCGCCGCGCAAACAGTTTTGCCGCTCAAAGACGTCCCCGTTGGATCATCTCTCATGTTCTTCAGCCAACTTCTGGGAGCAGCCATCTTTGTTCCCGTCGGGGTGAACGTCCTCAACAACCAGCTCGTGAGCCGACTGTCTGGCATTCCAGGATTCCATCCAGACCTAGTCACATCTGGCGGCGCCACATCACTCATTGATTCTCTCCCTGAAGAATTGCGGGAATCTGCGCTTTCTGACTACAACGAAGCACTTCGTACCGTGTTTCGGATTGGTCTAGTCGTCTCTTGCTTGGCGATCATTGGATCGGCTGGGCTAGAATGGCGAAGTGTCTTGAAGAAGCCGGCCGCCTTGGAATCTAGCAAGCAGGACGAGAAGGAAGAAAATACCGATACGCAACCTCAATAGAAATTTCTAGGTTCGTTTGGATCCGCAATGCATCCAGAAACTCTTCATAAATAGATGCCATGTCCTTCCAGGAGGACATATCATATTTTTGTATCATAATAGACAATTCAACTTAACACAATAACACTCTAATACTTCGTCATGAACTATGAATTCAAAAGATCTTTCTGAGCCACACAACTGAAACTCAAGCGAAAATTAATTCTTTCTTAGGTCCTACTATTTGTCAGGTGATGTTAAATATAGGCTTTGTGATTTTATGGAAGGCCGAAGAGCATGTCGCACTAGGCACTCTCTCCAATTTCGGGGAGCGGGAGGTGTGGTATCTCCACTATAAATTGGTATAAACAAGATCTTCATTCTCCACGAATCATAGAAAGTGGATGGCTTCAAAGCAAGCTGCGACGGCGATCGAATCGTACTTCAGGTGAGGTGATTGGTGCATTGTCGATATCGACACTCATTCCCGTGTCACTCTACTTAGCATACTTCGAATATGAGCAGTGTTGAAATTGCCTTTTTTAAAAAAAAAAAACCCTTAATAAAATCAGCCGTCGGGGATTTCGAGTCTAATCACTTTGACGAAGGCACAGAATGAGACAACAACACTCTGGTAGATCGGCGGGGCAAAGTGAAATAATTGCTACTTTATAGAGTTAGGGAACTCAATAGCAAACGAACGCAGAGATGGCAGAGATCATGTAAACCTGGGTAATCTTAACTCTTTAATACATTTGAAACCTCATCTGGCTATTACTTTGTACCAGATGTCTGTCAAAGAGCTGATCTCTAGACTAGATCCTCTATGTGCAGCAAGTATTGTTTCGATCGACAAGGCAGGCCCCCTTGCGTTTAATTGCAGAAGCTTAATTGCAGATAAATACTAAGTAAGTACCCGGTCAGCAGCATAGGTACCGACTTTATGCAAGGCACACCCAACTAAGACACTCCCGTAATCATACCCCGGATGACGTCTTCGGCAACTGTGTCGCAAATTCATGCCCAAGCTCTGTGTGTGTCTCTCTGTCTTCACTGCCCGATCCCTCCCGTGCATATTATCTCCCCAAAGTCTGTTAGCATTCAATTACCTATTCGTACCAATCAGAGGCAAATTCTAATTAATATGCCTACTAACTAACTAGTAGTTGAATCATGCAACCACCGCTACGGGCGCTGCTTGGCTGAGCACAACCAATCTTGAGGTAGCAAGCTGGCTGACGATGCCTTCGCCCGCTCCGAATGGAACACAAACATACACCTCGACCCAATGAAAGTGGGACACATGCATGTACGACAGTGTACTACGTTTAGCGATTATGATATTGTAGTAGTCTTGCGGTATAAGTACACTTGAACGCCCATGCCCACTTTCCCTTAGCAAGCTCCTCCTTTGCCATTCAACTCCCACGCTGATAAAGCAGGAAAAAACAGTATAAAACAAAAGGCTAAGAACAAGCCTCGATGAAACCCCAAACGCCTTTGATGATCCTCATCGTCTAACCCAGATTCTAAACCCGCCGGTCTTCCCTCCAGTCTATTTGAACAGTATTAACATAACTATATAGCCTCAGTTCTTCGTCCCCTGCGCGCTCGGCTCGCTCCTTCATCGCTCTGATCTTCCTCACGGCTGCGCTTCGGCCTCTTCACCTCTCTAGCCACAGCGACAATCATTCGAGCCGTGTAGTCAACGACGCCTTGGTCATCATCGTTGGATTCCATCGCGGATGGAAGCAGTGTCTTAGACGTGGCGCCCTGAGAGGACACTCGTTGTACATTCCAGGAGCTTTTGTCCTCGGCGATGGCCACATCGACGTGACACATCTGTTCCGACGGCACAATCTTGAAGGCTATGCAGTGAACACGATTTTCACCGAAAATTTTAACCCACTGGGGATAGCCTCGCCAGCTCAAGGTCACAGTATTGGTTTGTGGATCGATCGGCCATTTCTCGCGACTTCGCTCGATGGTATCCTTGTTGATGAAGCTTTGCGACCCTTTGCAAATATTGGCAGACAGGGACTTGAACCAGTTGTTTCGCTCGTCAGGCACTACTTTAATGTCGTACAGACCGTCCTATTGAAGCCTTTGTTAGCATTGGCCTAGCTGCACGGGGAATTGCCGAATTGGACGTGGGATGGGGGCTTACTGGGTTGACCATGCAGGGTCCGGCGCCGGATGGATCCTGCGGCGATCTGCTGCCCGCGCCATCGTCTTCAAACTGAGTCTTGTGTAAGAGCTGGTCCTCGGGGCTGCCAGGCGGAGTGGTTGGTCCGATGTGCGCGGCGTTGAGCTTATCTCGGAGCTCGATGAAGATGTCAACGCCTTCTGCGTCGATGAAATTTCTGGCAATGTTGCCATCGTCTGTGAGCCACTGCAGCGTTTCCCTCCACGGGGGGCGTCTTGGGCGCTGCTGCGTAAGGTATTGATTGATCTTCTGTCGGAGACGCTCGCGCTGAAGACGGTCGAAGTCGTCAGCCATGGCCACAGCTGGAAAGCGACAATCCGTCACAAGTTCCCATGCTGTTTGCCCTTGGGAGCGGGCCGATCGCCGGGGGGTAGTGTGGTGATACTGGGATGCGCGCTGGCCCAGTGCTTAGCGTCGGCCGGCGTGCGGGATCAGAGGGTAGAAAGGGAATAATTAAGAATCGAATGGAAGAGGGCAAGAGTGATGAATGCAATAGTTTCTGTTGAGGTCACTTGGGAGAGAATGGCGGCGCGGTGAAGGGGATGAGATAGGAAAGGTAATGGGGGTGCAGATGGGAAGCTGGTGCGGATCTGCTCGTGCCGGTAATGTGCCATATGACGACCCGGCGACCAAGTGACGGTGACGGAGTCGGGCGAGTTGTGGCAGGAGCCATTCTAGGTACGAAACGGGGAAGGCACTTACATCCTACTAGTTACTAGTATTTTCCTCCCCAGGATTCTTAGTGGGGACAGTTACCTTCAGTTACGAGCCTGCCCACTGAGCTACCCACTACTACTAAGTACCTTAAGCTCCTAGGTAAGGTAGTACCTGAGACCTGCTTCAGTGGTCCTAAGGTAGCCCTCAGGCTTGGAGCAAGCGAGAAAACAGGCACTGGCTGCGCTGGCTACACTGGAAGAACTGGAAGGTTGCAAAGTCAAGTTTACCTTGGAGAGTCTGGCTGGATCCGGCATTTGTGTACTATACAAAGCAATGAGATTTAACGATTCACTCCGGCCTACAAACTGTAATTGCTAATCCGCATTTCTTTCCTCCTCTCTATTGTTCTCTTTCCAGACATCGGATGGTCTTTTGCTTCTTTGATGGTCGAGTCCCGGTACCTACCTTAGCCAAGTCGGTAACGCTAAAAGGGTTTTAGCGCTAACGTCTATCGTTAGGGGCCGACCGGCAATCTAGGCGATCCAAATGGGCCCGAATAGCAGGGCCCAACCGCTACGATCCTTGTAAGCTGTACGAGTAGGTAGGTACGACGCTCTAAAAGCAAGCAGTCGGAATGAGGGTATTTAGTACTATAGTAGTACTGAAATAGGCGGGAGGGGGGAGGGGGGGGGGGGGGGGCAAGTGCCCCCCGCCGTACCTAATTGGAAAGATACGTACCCGGTCCCTGAAAAAACGATGACCCTAACCCTGGAGGTCATCGCGAGGTAATTCAGTTGTATTAATCGCTGCGCATCCAACACGCCACGCCGTCCTGCCCAGGTAGTGTTACTTACAGGCTTACATCTGATCCCTCTATCACCAAGGCAGGCTTGTAACGATGCTTAAACTAACGCAATAAATAATGATCAATACGACAGTAGATATCTAACAGAGAAACTCATATCAATAATTGCACCACAAAATAAAAGAGCACAGCCTAGTCCGCTGTGTTCTTACAGGATGCTTCTGACAGTTCATATGCAAGCTAGACGCTGCATTCTCCTGCGAAAAGAAAAGAAAAGAAAACCTAAATCCACATTGTTTCCCAAAGTTGCTCCTCCAACACAGACTAGGTTTTTTGCTCGTCATTCTTCGTCGTCGTCTTTGGCTTCTGGGCCTCCTTTCGCTTCTTTTCAAGCATTTGGGCCTGCTGGTCTGCGCTTTTCTTCAGCGCCGCCTGCTCCTCTTTTTCCTTTGCCTGTAAAGTAAATAGATGAGCATTCAATGCTGACACGCAACGTATAAGTACTCAATTTTAGGCCCATTTGCCACCACCGGGAAGCATGGAGTAGCCACTTACCGACGCCTTGGTGACCGCTGTCACGTAAATAGGTTCAGCGTCTTCCATATCTGTAAAGACATCTTCTCCATAGTGCTGGATGAAGTTATTCCCAACAATCAGGCCCGTCATGGGAGAATTGTCAGGCAATACATAGAAGTTGCTGGCCGCGTCCTTCCCGCGGCCCTTCCAATTCAGTTCAACCAGCTTATTGGCCTCAAAACGGCCCTGGACGGTCGCAAATTGTCTAGGAGACGTTGGCTGGAGCGGTAGGTCGAGGGATAAAACCAGTTGAAGTGACACGAGGTTCGCCGATGCGCACTTATCAACGAAGACAAGCGCACCCTGGTATACTCCGTGCGCGTTGGCCACCTCGCAATGCTTTGGCATGACTTTAGTCACTGTGGTCGGGTCTATCAGAACCCATCACTTCGCTAATTCAGCAATTTCGCCTTCTACATCTGAATGGAGGTTGCGATTAGTTAGAAACGGCGGTCTTCTTATCTTATCGAGATTGCAAGAGCATAGCGATGGGACTTACACCTTGGGTCATTTCACCACTCGCAACCTCGGCCGCTGGAGGCCTATTATCATATCGAATCTCGAGCTCTCCAGGTTCGCGATGGAGAAAGGTCGAATTCTTCTCATCAAGAGGAATACCTGCATGGTGAAGCATAATCTCCATACCAATTGTAGAACGCTTGAGCAACTCTTTGCGAGCCTCGACGAGTTCAGGATCAGTCATGATGCCGATCGTTTCCGCTGCGGGCCGCTAGTTAACAGCTGCTGGCGGTTGATGTCTCTTTGCTTTGTACTTTGTCGCTATAAATATGCGGTGCGAGTCCTTCTAGATTCGACCTGTCAGTTTCCGACAATCCAGATTGTGGAGAAGAAGAAGAATAGAAGAGAAGGAATGTCGCACACATCGAGGGGCGGAAAGCTCCGTGGGACCGTCCAGTCTTTATGCTGAACTATTTGCGATCAAGGCGACCCTGTTTTCCCTGGAGGACGTAAGGCAGCCCAAGAATCTGAAAGAATCTGACTGAACAGGGAATGGGAAACAATATGGGCAATGCGTGTAAGGCGGCTGATCAGGGCGAACGTGTTATGCAGGTCGGCGGTCAATAGCAACCAATTGCGCACCTACCCCCGGACACCTTCATGCAATTCGGGGTAAGCAGTTTTAACTAGCTTGATTATGTGCAAATCGAATAGATAATCGGAGGAAATTCTTCTTAAAGAGCTTGAGAAATTCATCGTAGCTTATATTGTCCGTACTACTCGGTACTGGTGTATCTCTAAACTGTTGCTCATCTTAGTTCTATCTAACACCTGGGACTGCACCGAGGCGGGACGAAGAAGGGTAAAACAGTAATTGTAAAATCGCGCCTGCTCTTGCGACGAGAATTCAGGCAAGAAGTGCACATTGGGCAGTTATTGTAACATGGTGGTGCGCGGACTACCACACCTTTTCCCCCCACGATTAGGATAGGCGTGCCACATCATGGGATGAATGACCGACCAGTACTTGCTGTTTCATTGCACTAGCTAAGAAGATGCGCCATTCTCTGCGTATTCCTTAACCTGATCGGGCTGATTCTAAGTTCAGGTCGATCAGGTGCTTCCAGCAGAGCCTTGCCAGAGCCTCGCCAACCTGCAAGGCGTTATGCAGCGGCACGCTGTAGGGAAGACGAAGTCAAATCGAGGCAGGCGTCCCACAAGGCTTTTCGCAGAAGCAAATGTCCATTTTCTGCGACAGGAAGCTGGGCTTTATAATCTGCCAGATGCACTTCGGTGAAGTCCTGGACAATAGCGGGATCTCTTCGCTTCATAAGACAGACTTACTCATATTATGTGTATTAAAAAAATCGCTGGTCAATCAGTCTTCTTAAACATGTTAGGTTATGCCCGATTAGCCGCTTTGATGGCTCAACAGCAGGAGCTGGCGATATTTAAAAGCTATCGCACGCTGGGCATGCAGAACTTGCTTTACCTCCAAGCAGAGATCGCCCATGTCCAAGAAGAGCTGCAGAATCTAGTTGACCGTGATCATATACATCCTGACCGAGCCTATCACTCTAGAGATTGGTGGAGCTTATCGCAGGGTGAGACCGAGGAAGACCTTGAGCAGTGGAAAACAATCAAGAAATTACGGACCTTACTGGAAAAATACTGTGAGACTTGTCGAACGGGATCCTGAACGACCTTCTCGGCTTGACACAAGGTCGAGGCTGACTTTTGCATAAGATGATACGTTACTAAAGCAGAAAGCCGTTGCTACTATGCACAAACCTAGAGAATATGATTTGAAGTTACTGAGAGAGTGGCTCGAAAGACCGAGCATGGGAGCGATGCCTTTATTAGGCCTCGATCGCAATTCCTGGGACTCACTCCATGAGAACGATCTCTTATCGCTGCATCCTCGGACCCCAACTGACTCATTCTCGGTATGGGTCTCAGAGACACTCGTTCCAATATTCCACCGCTTCCTCGGTCGCAGACTAAAGGTATGTTTCCAGTGTGAACAACACTAGGAAGTATATGAATAAGTGTACTGACCTTGTGTTATTTCCCTGGGTCAGAAACCTATCGACGAGAAGCTGGGAGAAGAAATCTATAACTACGAAGAGACGTTCCTGAAGCGGACCCTGGAAATCATCACAACCGTTGCCGCCTCACTTTTCCCGCTACTGTCAATCGTATTGCTATTCCTAATCAAGTCAGAGGTTATTCGACTCGGCATAGTTGTCCTGTTCTCAGGCTTATTCTCGGTTGCTCTTTGCCTCATGACGAGTGCAAGAAAAGTCGAGGTTTTTGCCGCCACAGCAGCGTATGAGTTTTCCCCAGAAGAATATCTGCATTTATGGAGGCTAACCTTGATTTAATGGATAGATTTGCTGCAGTGAATGTCGTCTTTCTGACCAGCGACTCGCCGAGACCACCGACGATGTGTACTCCCTGATAGTCTTGTGATATGTGTTCTTGGGAGGAGAGCATATCGCCATGACGTCTAATCAGATAGATGGGACATAGCAAGCTACTGAATCTAAGTTACAAATTGCAAATCCTTCTCAATGTAACGCAAGATCCTGCAGGCCTGCAAAGCCCGCAACGATAGGCATCGGAAAGGGGCCCTGGGAAGGCGTGTGCACTTACATTTGACCTATTTACTAGGGCTCAGCTACAAGGGGTGCTCCATAGCTAATCGCTGGCCTCTCGCTAAGAAAGCAAGAAGCACAAGTTTCAGTCCTATCAATGTATTTAATGTTTGTGTAGTAGAAGATAGAGATCATCCAGTCTCTTATTCCCCCCCCCTGGTTAACATATTGAAGCAGGCGGAGTGCCCCTTCGCCTTTGGAATTGGAAAAGATACGTACCTGGTCCCTGAGAAATGATAACCCTAACCCTGAAGTGCATCGCGGGGTAATTCGAATGCAGCGCATGGTTTGGCGGGGCTCGTTTTTTTCTCGAAACTTTGATCCTCTCCTTCTGAGTCAACAATTGATTGTGATACTTGTGACTCAGAAAAATCGCCGGTCAAGTCAAAGCGCAGGCAGACAAGCTTTCAGGAACCACGACACCCAACATCCATACCATTCAAAGCGCCTGACTCCTGACTCTTCAATTCCAGCGACATGTCTTCTCTCAGCGCAGAGGAGAGGATCGCCCTCATCCGCGAGAACCTCGCTGAGCTGCTCAACCCAGAGATTATCGAAAAGATTCTCGCCGAGGGGCGCAATCCCAAAATCTACTGGGGTCAGTATATCACCACCACTACCATATCCAATATCCAGTCGCGGTCAATTGGATGTTAATCCTTCAACTTCCTCGGTAGGCACTGCGACAACAGGCCGTCCTCACGCAGGCTACCTCACCCCGGCCATCAAAATCGCCCAACTCCTCGCCGCCGACTGCGAAGTCACCATCCTCCTCGCCGACATCCACGGCTTCCTCGACAACCTCAAAGCCCCCATCGAGCTCGTCGAATCCCGCGCCATCTTCTACAAATTCGTCATCACCGCTCTACTCAAAGCCGTCGGCGTATCCGTCGACAAGCTACGCTTCGTCCTTGGCAGCTCGTACCAGAAGAGTCCTGAATATGTCATGGATCTTTACAAACTCTGCTCTCTCGTCTCGGAGAATGATGCCAAGCGGGCGGGCGCCGAGGTTGTGAAGCAGTCGGCGAATGCACCGTTGAGTGGGCTGCTCTACCCGGCGTTGCAGGTGCTGGATGAACAATACTTGGATGTGGATGCGCAGTTTGGAGGCATGGATCAGAGGAAGTTGTTTGTGGCGGCAACAGAGTGGTTGCCCAAGCTGGGATACAAGCAGGTAAGCATCTTTTTTCTGCTGCGGGTTGTCTTTTGACTGACTGATGTAGCGCGCGCATCTGATTAACCCCATGGTAGCTGGTCTCAACGGAAGCAAGATGAGTTCAAGCGACGAGAGTAGGTTACCGTCCCTCCAAAGCCTTGGGGCGAATTGCTCATTTTTTGCATAGACAGCAAAATTGACCTCCTCGACTCTGGCGACACCATCCTGAAAAAGGTCCGCAAGGCCGTGGCCGCGCCTAAAGAAGTCGAGGGCAACGGCGTGCTGGCTCTGATCGAGTACGTGCTACTACCGGTATCCGAGCTCAAGACCGGCAAGCGCTCCTTCACTGTCGACCGTTCGCGCGATGAGCTGGAGCCACTCGTCTACGACGATATCAAGAAGATTCACGAAGACTACCGCAACGACATAGTGAGTGCTCTTTTGCAGGAAAAGCGGGAGCGAATATGAAGCTAATATGGACCAGTTGACGCCGCAATTGATCAAACCAGCCGTCGCCCAAGGTCTGAATGAAATCATGGCACCTATCCAAGCCGAGTTCCAAGCCTCCAAGGAATGGCAGGACATTACAGAAAAGGCCTACCCACCGCCGCCGCCGCCTGTGAAGAAGGTGAAGAAGCCGAGGGGAAGAAAGGGAGGAAACAAAGACGGTGCTAAAGAAGTCGAGGGGGATAATGCTAAGGAAGTTGATGGGGAGAAGCCTGAAGAAGAGGCGCCGCAGCCTGCTACGACTGAGGTTCCGGTTAGGTGATGAACGCTGCGGTTTTGGTTTAGAGCGCTACCCTGAACGGCATGAGATAGAGGACTGCAAGGAGCATTGTACGAGGCCAATGTCTAGAAGAAGTCAATTTAGCTGATGGATATGAATGATGTGAACATAGAGCAATATGCAAAAGTTTTGTTCTTGACAATTACCATATAGTGTGATTTACTTCCAACAAAATTGCAATTGAGAAATACCAATCTATCCACAACGATTGCGACTCCGACTTACAGCAAACACAGTAAATTATCCATGTATGCATGAACTACTTTAGGAGATATTTAAAATAAAAATGTATCTTTCAATTTAACTAATCGCGATCGACCTAATATTTTGAAAATATTTCGCATCAGTTGGGAGTGCCTGATGGGAATGCATCTCATGTGGCGTGGAGTCACCAAACAACGACGCTCTTAGTGTCAATTACCTACTTAGTCGCAGCACAACGTCAAATGACTGACATCATAAACATATAGAAAGCTTTCACCACCTTCAAAAACACACTCAAGACAACCTGCAAGAAGAACCCCAATCCTAAGTTCTCCAGAAAACATATTCAAATATCAAAAGAATCCCCGGCATAGAATTAAGGATACCCCCCGGAAGAAGCCCGCCATGAAATCACCAACCAAAGTATACATCCTCCTCCACAGCGACCCCGACACCACCACTTCCATCATCGCCGTCTACGCCGCTCTCACCGACGCCAACAACGAATGTCTCAGCCAAGCGCGCGCTTCCGGTGTAGTGCTGGAGAGCGGCTCGGCTACTATGGGCCCCGCGGAGGATTCTATTACGCCGCTGGAGCCTGTGCGGTGGGATACGCCGGAGGGGGTGAGTTGCTGGGTGGAGGCGTTTGAGGTGCAGGCGCAGAAGGCGCTGGCTCCGGGGCAGGGACATAGTCTTGTCCAGGGGTGAGGGAGTTTTAAGGCGAATAAGACTCTGGTGAGAGTGTTTGAAGGGAGGTTGAGGAATAATGGTTCGGAGCGGAAGAGTAGGATGACGTATTCGCAGAAGGGGTTGATGGTGAATGACTTGGTGATATCTTCTATTTCTTTTACATCTTTGAAGCGATTGTCTATATGATGCGTCTACATGTTTATATTCTATCGCGGGTGTCTGTCTAATCTTTTTTTCACTGCCATTACAGCTTGGCCTTCTCCTGCTTCATCATGGTGTCGGCGACAATGCGACGCTGGATCTTGCCTGTCGCCGTCTTGGGCATAACTTCAGTGAAGTAGACCTGAAACGCAGCGAGTTAGTTATATAATCATCACGACGAGTTCTAAAAAAAATAAAGAGGTCGCTTACCTTCTTAGGAACCTTGAACTTGGCCGCCTTCTCCTCCACGTAGGCCTTGAGCTCCTCCGCCTCCAGCCTCTCGCCAGACTTCAGCACCACAGCCACTCCAATATCCTGGCCGTACATGTCGTCCGGAATGGCAAAGCTCACAGCCTCACTAACCTTAGGGTGTCGGGTGAGGACGTTGTCCAGCTCGATAGGGCTGATTTTCTCGCCGCCCTTGTTGATGAGCTCCTTGATACGGCCCGTGATGACCACATACCCGTCTTCGTCTAAGCGGCCTTGGTCACCCGTGCGGAAGAAGCCCTCTTGGGTGTAGGAAGACTCGTTGGCGGACGGGTTGTTGAGGTATCCCAAAGTGACGTTCTCACCACGCACGCAAATCTCGCCCTCAGCGCCCTGCGCCAGCTCCTTGCCCTTGTCATCGAGGATACGCACCTCAACGCCTTGACCGACTCCCACACTGCCGGGCTTGCGCTTAGCAGGCGGCAGCGGGTTAGACGTCATCTGATGAGCAGCCTCCGTCATAGCATAAGCCTCAAGCACGGGCGCATTGTACATCTCCTCAAGCTGGTGGAAGACGGTAGGAGACAGCGGGCTAGAGCAAGAGCGGATGAAGCGGATGTAGGGCTTTGGCTCCGGGGGCGGGTTCTTGAGCAGGATCTGGTGGATGGTGGGCACGGCGGTGTACCAGTTGGCTTTGTGAGCGGAAAAGTCGCGCCAGAAGTCTGAGGCAGAGAATTTGGCGGGGACTACCATGGAGCCGCCTGTGTAGAGGGGGGCGAGGAGGCCGCAGAGGAGACCGTGGACGTGGAAGAGGGGCATGACGAGCATGGTGCGGTCCTTGGGGGTGAGCTGGTAGGTGTTTTTGATGTTGTCTGGTCTATGGTTAGATGAGGCTTGGGTTGATGTAGATGAGAGACTCACGCATGGTGCGGGTAAGGTTGCGATGCGTCAAAGGGACCTAGATAAAGAGTAAGTATTTGCACATATCAATGAGATGAGAGGCTCGGCTTACGACTTTGGGCCTAGATGTGGTTCCACTGCAAGCTGTTAGAACTGGCTGCCGGCTTAGATGAAGAGAATTGAGCTTACCTCGTGTGCAGTATGAGCGCGACATCATCCGGCTGAGCCTTGAGGACCTGCTCCTTCTTCCCCTTGAGCTTCCCAAGATCCTTAACATCCAGCACAACCTCGCCCTTCCGACCATCCCAATAGCACTCGGCAACAGCAGCGTTAAACTTGCGCGCAGCCTTCACACTGGGCGCGCCAGCATCCCAAGCACCTCGCGGCACAAGCACAACGGCGCTACCAACATCCTCAATGTAAAACTCAAACTCGTCCTGCTTGTAGGCCGGGTTGAGCGGAGCAGCGATGCCACGCTGCCAGGAAGCGGCTAGGAAGGAGACGATGAATTCCCATGAGTTGGGGAGGGCGATGGAGACGGGGGAGGCGTTTGTGATACCGAGGCTGGCGAGCTGTTGCTGGAAGCGGGAGACTTGGGATGCTAGCGAGGAGTAGGTTACGGTTAAGGCGTGGGGTTGAGAGGGAACGATGACGGCGGTTGAGGATGGATCGCCTTTGATGGCGGATTGAAGCGTGAGGGCCATGGTGAGAGACGGTTGTGAGAGCTCAAAGCTGAAAGTCAAAGGGGCCGGAGTATATCGGAGGTAGCAGTTTTCAGAAGCCGAAGCCGGGCAGTGATGAGCTCTTGTGATGAATACTAAAAATTGAAGATGAAAAATGAGATTATACCCCCGACGTGTCTAACGATAAAGAAGAAAAAAAGGGCAAATGGCAGCAATGGAGGACAGAAAAGATTGCTGGTGAGAAAGACTGTGGAGGTGATCGCGTCAGAATTGTCGTAGTCTAGTACCAGTACCTGACACATAGAATGTGCGCTAACAGAATTTGGTGGAAAGGACGACAAGTCCTGTTAGCATTTATTCGTTAGCGAAGACCGAAGGCGGGACGGACCCTTGCAGGTGTACTTGGACTTGTGCCTGTTCCTGGATCTAATCTGCATCTTCATCTGTATCATGATGCGACTATCGATAGCGACACTGCAACATGCGATGACTAGTACAGCTCCGAATTTGCCGAGGAGAACAATATCAATACAATCCAGCCTTATAACAGACAACATTGGCAATCCTCACGGAAAATCGACTTGTTGGGCACTGCTACCGCTTGGGCACAACCTCCCGCACCGGTAATACCATAAGATCAGACTATACATAAAGTAAGCTGTCGCACATTTGAGACGCAGATTGGTAAGAAGATCCCATTTGGAAATCCCATCATCGACAAATAAACTCTATGGATACTACGTATACTACTGTACTGCATGCATAAGGTACACGTGAATTGTGCAGTTAGGGTGCGAGGTGCAAGATGAGGTCAATTAACCTGAAAAGGCCGCTTTAGGGTCAAGGTTCAAAGGTCCCATCCAATCCGAAGCCCCCCATGTTAGACAGTGGCCCTGCTGTACAGTGTCTTTAACGGGCAACCTCTGGCACACCGGACCGCTAACCCACCAGTGAGCCTCTCTGAGCCAGCACTAAACCCGCCCGCTAATTCGGATATCTACCCAGGTACCTTAGGCCACTGAACTGCAACTGGGGTCCGGTCCGGCTACGTCTTTAGCGGGCTTTAGGCTCGTGGCTTCTTTTGGGGGCCGCGTCTTCCCCTCCATAATCACTCACACTGCCACTGCCACATCCGCTCTCCATCCACATCCATCATCTCATCTGTCCCGAGTCCAAACGCTCCTTGTGTATGTTTGTCTGTATTCTTGGCACCTTACCTTATACTTCTCGTCTCGCCGCTAGCCACGCCGCGCAATCCCCCCTTCCTCCCCATCCGGCGCTCCTTGCCCGCCCAACGACTTCCCGTTGATGTATCCGTAACGCCCAAACCAACAACCTCTTTCTTTACTCCGCCGAGCACCGCCAAGTGCCTCTCCCCTCTTTGCATGATTACGCCCTCAACTCGACTTCTTCATACATAATGGCCGAGGTGGACGCCGTTCCCACCTTTGGTGCCGAGCTCAAGGTAATGAATTACCTGAAGATTGGGCTCGGCTGAGCTCTACCCGCCTGGATGTTGCAGGGACACACCAAGGTTAACTGGCTGTAGGATGGCTTCAAACCCGCCAGCGCCTGGGTCGGCAACGGCATTGCCTGGCTCGAGGATATCCAGCAGTTCTACCGCGAGCGCTCCGTCATCGAGAAGGAGTACAGCGCCAAGCTGAGTGCTCTCGCCAAGAAGTACTTTGAGAAGAAGAACAAGAAGACCGCGCCGCTCAGCGTCGGTGACACACCTGCCATGACCCCGGGGTCTCTCGAAAGGTGGGCAGCTCAGAATCTGTAAACCTGGTAGGCTTTGACTTTGCGAGCTAACCATGTCTCTTCAAGTGCCTCCCTCACGACTTGGTCAACGCAGCTGACGACCCTCGAATCCCGCGCTACCGAGCACGACCGCTTCGGAACCAATCTCATCTCCCAAGTCGCAGAGCCCTTAAAGTACTACGGCACCCGCTTCGAGGAGCTGCGCAAACGCCATGACGAATACGCCGCCAAGCTCGAGCGCGAGCGCGAGGGCTCCTACGCCGAGCTCAAGAAGACCAAGGCCAAGTACGACGCTGTCTGCCAGGAAGTGGAAGCCCGCCGCAAGAAATCAGAGTCGCACTACGACAAGGCCAAAGCCCAGAGTGCCTATCAACAGCAGGTTATTGAAATGAACAACGCCAAGAATACCTATCTTATCGCCATCAACGTCACGAACCGCCTCAAGGAAAAGTACTACCACGAATATATCCCGGAAGTCATGGACAGTCTACAGGATCTCAACGAATTCAGGGTACTGAAACTCAATGGGCTATGGGGCATCGCTACCACCTTGGAGAGTACCCTCATGAAGCAGGCTCACGAGACAATGGAGCACCTAGGAACGGAAATCAAGCGCAATTCTCCCCATCTCGATTCCATGATGTACATGCGCCACAATATTGGATCCTTCAACGAGCCTCCTGATAAGGAGTTCGAAGCCAGTCCGGTATGGCACGATGACGCTTCCATGATTGTGGATGACATGGCCACAGTCTATCTCCGGAACGTGCTCGGAAAGTCCAAGTCGTCTTTGGGAGAGCTCAAACGTGATGTAGACAAGAAGCGCCGGGACGTCGAATCATCGAAAAGGACGAAGCAGCGCGTGCGAGAAGGAACCGAGAAGAAGGATGAGGTGGAAGTCGTGCGGCAACTGTTCGCTCTACAGGAAGACCTCCACGCTGTCGACCGCCAACGCCTCACCGCTGAGGTCGAAACCACTACTATCACAAACGCTGTTGGCGACGTCACGCTCGGCGCAAAGAATCACAACTTCAAGAGCCAAACATTCAAGATCCCTACAAATTGCGACCTGTGCGGAGAGCGAATCTGGGGTCTAAGCGCCAAGGGCTTTGATTGCCGCGACTGTGGCTACACCTGCCACAGCAAGTGCGAGATGAAGGTACCGCCGGACTGCCCAGGGGAGCAATCCAAGGAGGAGCGTAAGAAGCTCAAGTCAGAACGGCAAACAGCAGCCAGTCAGCTGTTGAAGCCTAGCGCAGCTTCAGGGTCGACGACGGAAGGACCAGACCTCAGCCGGTCAAATACTATGAACTCATTAAGCTCACGGGATGGACAGAGGTCGGCTTCCTTGTTGAGCCCGACAGAGGAGAAGACGGAGCAACAGGCATCGCCGACGACACCGGCAACTACAGCTAGGCCAAGTGTTTCATCCGCAACTAGCTCGGGTCCGAAGCGGAATCGTATCATGGCACCGCCGCCGACTGCCTACGTTAAGGCTGATCACACAGGGGGATCTACCAACGGAGGGCACAAGGATGAGAAGAGGGGAAAAATGACATACGCATTCGACGCCAGTGGGGAGGATGAGCTTTCTGTAACGGAAGGCAAAGACGTCATAATGCTAGAAGAGGATGGTAAAGTTTTGCCCACCTTCCATCTAACATTGATATACTAACAACGTCGTAGACGGCTCCGGCTGGATCAAAGTCCGCGCCGGCGCAAAAGAAGGCCTCGTCCCCGCCTCTTACGCCGACTTCAGCTCCCCTCCGCCTCTCCCTGCCTCCGCACGTCCGCCTTCTCTCATCTCCAACTCAACAACGTCCTCCACCGCCACCGGCGCACCGAAAAAGAAGCAGGGCCCCGCTGTAGCACCTAAACGCGGCGCCCGAAAACTACGCTATGTAGAAGCGCTCTACGAGTACAACGCCCAGGACGAGACAGAGCATAGTATGACGGAGGGTGAGCGGTTCGTCTTGGTGAAGGATGATCCGGGCGATGGATGGGTCGAAGTGGAGAAGGCAGGGGCGACGGGGAGTGTGCCGGCAGCGTATGTCCAGGTGGTGTCTTGAGAGGATAGCGGAGACGCGGGGTGCGATCTGTGTCGTGTTGGGTTTCTTAAGCTGTATAGACGTTTTTGCTTCATTGTTATGCATTGTATGGTTGGAGGGGCGGGCTGCATGAGTTATATCTTACGTTTAAGGCGCGATTCATTGGGTTGTGGCGGCTTCGTTACAAAAAGCGTGTCAGTGTACCAGTCAAGTTGGAGTGTCGTCTACGTATTTGGGTACATATATGGATCATAGACGGCATCAGTACATCAAAAATCTCACAAGCTTATGAGACGCCATTCATGTTCACTGGAGAAGTATGGTCCAAGATTTGTCTCGTGAATCATCGCCCTAAAGGGCACCGTGTCGATTTGAAGAGAGAAAAAATATAAGGGGAAAGCACTGCCCGGCGACAGGCTGGATATTTAGCTATAGTACATGAGAGTCCAATTCCTATACACTCTTCTTCCGTGATTTGAGTGTTCTCCATCAGAAGGTGGGACCTCCCGTAATGTCTCGCTATTGCGTAAGAACGAGACATGGAGTGATATCAATATTAACAACAGGTAATAAACCGAAAACAGAAGAGGAATGAGAACCATATTACATCGAATAGGAATATCGTTTGCCCTCTCTCGCGACCCGCCAAAGGTGCGACGAGCGAGAGGCTTGATACAAAAGAAAAGGAGTAAACCCCTTTTAGCAAAGAAGTGAAAAGAAGTGAAAAGAAAAAAGAGTCAGACCCAAACGCCATGCAGTGGGCCATGCCCTGTTCTTCTGGCCATCCCCGTTCCCATGTGGTTCGGTTGGTTTGTATTCCTTGGCCATCGCATACGCCCCCGCCCGCGTGGCCATCCCAAAAACGCCTAGCTGTGTGTGTTGTGTTGTGTTGTGTATCGAGCAATTGGAGTGGAAATAGTCTATCTTCTGAGTTTCGTTCGTTAAAAAAAAAGTGGAGAGATTTGAAGTGATGGGTCGTTTCATGTTTCGTGAGATGAGATCGGTGGTTTTCGATGAGATGGAACGTTGAGATGGGCTGGCTCTTGAAGCAGACAGAAATCTCATATCATCTGAGCTGTTGGCGCGCCTAGTCCCGAATGCCCAAGGCCATGCCTCAACGCATCCTGCAACTCAGCAATCTGGGCCATCATAGCCAACGAATGCTGCGACTGCTGTTCCATCTCCGACTTGAGCTTGTCATTCTCCTCGCGCACGCGCTTGATCTCGCTGCGAAGCTCCGTAAGCTCATCCGTATTACTACTGCTCTGCGCGCCTCCACTAGACCGACGTTTCCGCTTCACGCCAGACTTCTCGCTCTCGTTGTCGTCGGGCGACTGGGCGGATTCGGCTGCTGGTGGCGTCTCGCCGTCTGGGCTCGTATGCACGCGGCGGAGATGCTCGTTCAGGTTCTCTTGGCGGGAAAAGCCCTTGCCGGTGTGGCGCTTGCAGTTGGGGTGGGGGCAGTTGACGGTGTTCTTGGGGCCGCCGTGTTTGCCGTGGACTTCGCGTTCGTGGCGGAGGAGGCCGCCGGAGTAGGTGAAGCCGGGGAGGTTTTCGCAGCCTTCTACGAGGCATCGATACGGTCGCTCGTGCTTGTCCATGTGTTTGCTAGAAAGGTTTTGTTAGTGGCGATGGAGAGTTAGGTTAGGTCAGTGTTTTTCACTTACTTCCATTCGCATTTGCGCGAAAATACCCGCACGTCCTCCTGGCAGTCGGCGAGTGGACAGTGGAATTTACCGTCTGCCTGCTTCACGGCGTCACGATCCGGCTTGGCCATACCTTTCACGCGCGACTGAGGCGACTCAGCGCTAGGCGATACCTCTTTGCTCTCCGGAAGGGGGTCTTGCATGTGAGGCTCCATGACAGGTAGGGGCGACGGGAACCTGTGCCCACCGAGATCTAGCCTCCCATCGTCAACGACACCCGGGTCGTCACCCATAATGCCCCTCTCGTCCATGACATCTCGATCGTCCGGCAGCATGCCTGCCTCTGTCGTGTAGTGGCTCAGCTGCTCAGCGACATCGTTCTCTGAGAAGCGCTGATCGGCCCCATGGTCATGCTCGTCGCCCATAGGAGGGTAAGCACCCTCATGGATAAAATTCCGAGGCTCGTACGCAACACTCATGGTGATAACGGGAGAGCCCTTGGAAAAGGGCAAGCCGTTTCTGCGCGCAGGTAGTGAAGGGTGTTTGGTGAGTGCGAACTCGGCGACTCGGGGGGACGGGGCGGCAAAAAATGCGCGTTACGCTCTCGGGTCGCAGCCGTAGAGGAACTAGTTTGGGCGCGCGTTCGTTTCGGTTCGGTTGAGACAAAATCGTGGTTTCAACCGTAGATATTGGTAATGACGGACCCCCGGTCGAGGATGGTGATGATCCAGGTCACGGATCGCGGTTGGCGTTGATGCTGGCCTGAAAATTATGGTATGAAGGGTCTGCAAGGCAAGGCAGGACGGCCGCAGCCGAAGGTTTGCGGCGCAGATTAGTCAGGAGGAAGCACGTGATGAGGCGTTGAGTTGGCGTTGAAGTGCAGGGTGGGGTCTGTCTTCTGTATGCGCGGTGCTTTGCTGTAAGTAAGTGAACTCGGTCTTGTTCAGTCCTTCATCAGCCACTTTTGTGTCCAGACACAAAATATCAAGGCAGGAAAACAAGTTGCCTTTATTCATCTCGGGGATTACAGGCATCAAGCTGCCCGATGACTCCGAGTCGATCACGCTCTGTGAATGGACTCGTGCGGCGAAGGACCTGCATAAGCCGTGACTCATTTGGTAGTTAGGCAAGGCTATGCACCCACCCAAACGAGACCATGTGCGCCAGAGATATAGGCATCACCACCTCCATGTTGCTATAGATGTGAAGGTATTTGCCCTTTTTGGATGCAAGGCAGCGATTCACAGATCATGAAACCTTTTCGAATGGGTAAGGTTGCATCTGTGTTGTAAGCCTTGCAGATGCCCACGCTGCCTTGTCATGGAAGTGGACAAATCCATTCCGTATCATCCGAATCCACTGGAAACAGTGAATTTTCTGATGGCCAAGATCACGACTGACAAACGTGAGTGTTCACAAGAACCTGCCTAGCCTCTCTGGACGCGTACTCGATGGTTGTGTGTTGTCCAAGCCAGGATTGGCAGTTGGGTGCTCAGTGGCAAAAGCCCAATACGTTCTCCGTTGCTATACGTTGACTTAAACGTGCGCGTATGCCTTGAGAAGGTCGCCTCATATGTGAGGTGTGGCTTTCGTGTGGTCGTGCTGCGGCCTGAAATCAAAATCCGTGGCAAGGCGTTCAAAGCAGCTGCTAACCAGTTCAACCCACTGCTTCGTCTAGTGGCAAGGCCGTGGCTTTGGTGTGTGCCCTGTTGTAGGCTAGTGAAGCGAGAGTCGTCATCTTGGCAAAGGTTGTGAACAAGAATCCACGAATGACAAACGGTTGAGATGGGTAATAACGATACAATTGATGGATTGTAAGAATCTAAACAAAAGGCGTTGTTATGCGGGGGTGACGAGGAGGGCTGCCTGGCGCTGTAGGGCAGACAAGGTGAGGCATCTCAGGCATTTATGCATATCAACGGTTGAACAAGGCTCTGGGAGTTTCATCCTCAGGCTATTACATCAGAACCGTATCTTGCAAGCAGACGTGCGATGAAAATCCTATATCTGAGTTGCGACATGTCTTTCCTTTCATGTACAAATGTTGATGTCGTATACTCATCTATGGATACTCTTGGTTAACCCGTTTACACTCCGATTCTGAATATGTTGACTGTATATCCAACTGCCTGCTCCTACATTAAAATGGCCATGCGCCACGTTTTAAGAAAGCGAAATGAAGAAATTGTGACTCAACGATCTTGGATCGGTAACTCATCTTTTCCTATGAAAACTACAATGCGCAATTGGCAGGTAGAATAAGTAGTATGTATAGGAAGCTTAAGCCGAGGGATTTCTGAGCCTCGACCATGCGCCACAGTGCGCCTCAACGGCACTAACCGAATGTGCACAGTTGTAGTAGTTTAAGCTCACAAGCTTCACGTGCCTTATTGGCTGCTCAGCTTAAATTTCACACAACTCTGTTATTGTAGTTTATTATCAATATTATCTTCATCATGTAAGACAGGTTGAATTTCAGGAAGTAATGAATTCATGAAGCATCAAATTCGTCCCAATATCACCAATATGAGCAGCATTGAATGGTAGACAGTGCTGATAAGCAGTTCATACTCCCGTGGCTGCATCCAGGGTCCGGTGACCCATGGACCATCCCGTTCCCGGGCTGGGAACCCTCCATCCAATAACCCTAAGGTAGAAAAAAAAAAGACTAAAAGTACTACCTAAAGTAGTTCGTCCCTGCCCACCGAGCCAACAAATTCTTCTCCTCCTCAACACCCTCACTCCCGTTGCTGACCTCACTGCACAATCGAAACCCCTTCTTGACACTGCACCTATTCTTCGTTCGCTTTCCATCTCTTATCGAACTGTTAACCTGTCAGCTCCGCAGTTCGCTGTCTTGAGGAGGGGCAAGGCTGCCAGAAACAGCTTGTAGCACGCGCTTCCATTGCTTCAAAGCCGAGTATGGCCGAGCCAAATTCATTGTCAGCCGAGGATGGCAAGCAGGTCGATCAGAATAGCCAGGATTTTGATCCGTCAAAGGACACGCCGGATGAGGAGAGTGCCCAGCAGACCGAGGACTACGATGTCGAAACGGTAGAGCGTGTGTACAGGTAGGTCACCGATGGCTCCTGGTCTTTTCACATCTTGAAGTACTCACCACGTTAATAGGAAGCTTGACCTCCGAATCATCCCAGGTAATTCATAAAACCTTTTCGGAGCTCACTTGAGCAGACACTTACATTTTGCAGCATTCTGGATCCTGTACTTTCTCTGCTCCGCCATTCGATCCAACATTGGCATTGCTCAAACCATGAACTCGGACAAGGGCCATGATCTCATGACCATCTTGGACCTGTCACCCAAGGACACCTCGCTAGCTCTCGCCCTCTTTTACATTGCCTACGTCATCTTCGACTGCCCATCCAACCTCTTAATGAGCAAGCTGAGCCCTCGGTTATGGATGTCCCGCATTGTCTTTGCTACTGGTCTGGTGGGCGCATGTTTCGCTGCTGTGCAAAGTGCTTGGAGCGTAAAGTTACTGCGTTTCCTTCTCGGCGTTGTCATTGCTGGTATGTGGCCTGGTATGGCATACTACTTGACCCTGTTCTACCCGCCTTCCAGAACGGGCAAGAGAATCGGCATGTACTTTACCGCTGCCCAAGTGTCGGCTGCCGTGGTGGGTCTTGTCTCAGCTGGCTTTCAATTGATGGACGGCGCTGGCGGACTAGTAGGATTCCGCTGGATGTTCCTCATTTACGGTCTTGTCGCTATTGTCCTGAGCTTCATACTGCTGTGGTGGTTGCCCGACCGTCCCCTGCAGCCAGGGCAGGAGAGGAAACGCAGCGGTATCATGAAGTGGCTGCCGCCGACGCCCGAGGCTCTTACGGGTGAGGATGCCAAGGTTCATTACCACGATCTTCGCCGTGTGTACCACGCTCGCCCCTGGAATCTCAAAGACCTTGGTCTCGTCTTGATGGACTGGCGTCTGTGGCCGCTGACTCTCATGTACTTTGGAGTGGTGGGCGTCGGTATTGGCACCCAGCTTTATGGATCTGTCATTATCGCAGCAATACGGCCTGAAGCTGATGGTATCGAGATCAGCTTGCTCTTTGCGCCCATCTGGATCGTAAGCCTTCCTTTCATATTTCTGTCTGCATTTGATCCGCGCTAACCCGTGTTAGATGGACCTCATTGCTATTCTCATCATGATGCCCATTTCCGATCGATTCCACCAGTGGCGCGCTCTCATCTTCTCTGGCGCCGTCTGCCTCCAGATTGCTGGTCTGCTGACGGTTACCTTTGCCACCAACAATGGATGGGCTCGCTACGGTGGTCTCCTCATGGTCGGCTTCGGACTAGGTCCTACCGTCCCCAATTGTATGGCTTGGGCCAACGAAATCTTCCAGCGTCGCCACGGTGAAGTCGGTGTTGCAACCGCATCTGCCCTTGTTTCTGGCCTGGGCAACCTCGGTAGCGTGACAACTACCTATGCACTCTACTCAGGGTGGCCAGAGGACTCTGAGCCCGGTCCTCACCAATACCGTCGCAGCAACCTGGCAATGATTGGTATCCTGTGCTTGAGCATTGTCAGCGCGTTCGTCATGATGTTGGCTCTCCGAATTGTCGGTAACCCTCCCAGCACCAAGCTTTACGACGTCGACTCTGGTAGCGAGTTTGAAGATGGTGCCGCACGACGCGAGACCCAGCAGCGCGGCTTTGGTACTTTCCGACGCGGCAATGCCTCTGGAGGCCACTAGCCCGATGACGGGCTTTCTCTTTCTCTTCGACTTGTACCCTTTTTGCTTTACTTTTTTTTTTTTTTTTTACTCATACATCAATAATGGTCTTTGATGGTATTTCGTGCCCGACCAGCACTTGTATCTCTTTTCTAGGGATGGGATGCCTCGGTCGACTTGTTTCGACCAACCATGTCTGAGAATCCTGGGCTCATGCTTGGAGTGACAATGCCTCTGCGCTATTACTCTGTATTCATGTTGTCCAGGTCTCGGGCACTCATGATTTTGCTTTTGCGTTAATGATAACATATGATACCCCCCATTGAGTCTTTATTCGCTGTCATCCGGGGAGCTTCTTCCCCGCCAGCGACAGTGCTGCTACGCCATCGCTGGGACGGCGTGTTTCGACCGGGAGCCCTTCGACGACAATGCTGGAGCGCTATCGTTTCTGGGTATCCCATGGGAAATAGGAGATGGACTGAATGTAAGGCTTATGGCCTTGGCGGAGGAGCCGATGGGGTTTTAGGATAGCTTCTTGCGGATAATCCAGACTTACATGCCCCTCTCATTATTGCGAGCCTTCTGTGACTGCCTTTGCTGTTGTTCGATGTGAGTCACATGTCCATTTCATCCTGTATGGGTCAATAATGATTCAAAACCTATTTATGTACCTCCTTACTGAGTCACCGGCATCTAGAAGTCTTGTGACTTGATTCACAGACTTAGATACCGGTTCGGAGTGCCAAGCCGGAAATTCAGCCGCCATGTGGGTCATTACCGCACGGCATGTCGGCTTTCTCCGCCGTGCAAATAACGCAAGCGGTCGGTCAATCCATATAGCCGACTTGATTATCGGCTTCATTAACCTCACTCAAACATGCACTGACATGTTAAGGCCCCTTTATCATCGTTGGATTTTCATTCATTGACGCTGTTTACTTTTTTTTCTCTATTCTGTTCTGTTCAACTGTCAAAGCAGGCCAATTCATGACTATGGCGTCACTTCGTGCTGGAGCTGCGCAGTCCCTAAGAGCTGTGTCCCGAGCCGTCGCATCACAAACCGCCGCGCCAACTTACAGAAGTCCGGCCTCTGTTCATCATCTCTCAGCTTCATGTATATTCACAACTTCAAGCCCTGTAACACTGCGGACCCGCCCTCTCTCCACCAAGGCCAGCACACAATCTGATGATGCCGAACCCCTCCCCCTAGAAGGCATCACCGTCGTCGGTCTCGAACAAGCCATCGCCGCCCCCTTCTGCACCCGCCAACTCGCCGAACAAGGCGCCCGCGTCATCAAAATCGAACGTCCCGGCGAGGGCGACTTTGCTCGCGGCTACGATACCCGCGTCCGCGGCCAATCCTCCCATTTTGTCTGGACGAATCGCTCCAAAGAATCTCTGGCCCTCAATGTCAAAGACCCCAAAGATGCAGAAGTTTTGAAAAGGTTACTGGTGGAGAAGGCAGATGTGCTGGTGCAGAATCTGGCCCCAGGGGCGAGTGGACGCTTAGGACTGTCGTATGATGAGTTGAAGAAGGTGAATCCTAGAATCATCGTGTGTGACATTTCAGGGTATGGCTCGTATGGGCCGTACACGAAGAAGAAGGCGTATGATTTGTTGGTGCAGAGTGAGGCTGGGTTATTGTCGATTACAGGGACCGAGAAGGAGCCGGCCAAGGCTGCGATTTCGGTGGCGGATATAGCGGCGGGTGCGTCGGCGTATCAAAATATTTTGGCGGCGTTGTTGAGGAGGGAGAAGACCGGAAAAGGGTCGCATATTGACCTGTCTATGTTGGAGAGTATGGCAGAGTGGATGTCGTTTCCTATGTACTATGCTTATGATGGGGCGCCGGCGCCGAAGAGGGCTGGGGCATCTCACGCGTCGGTATATCCGTATGGGCCGTTTGAGACAGGTGGTGGAGGCTCAGTTATGCTGGGAATTCAGAACGAGCGCGAGTGGGCGAAGCTATGTTCTGAAGTGCTAGGCGATGCTTCTCTAGCCACAGATGAAAGATTCAAGAACAACTCCTTACGGTCGCAGAATCGAGATGAGCTACGCGCCATCATCCACCGCGCGTTTTCGACCATGAGCGCAGACGAGGCTCTCGAAAAGCTGGATGCTAGCGCTATTGCCAACGCAAAAGTGAACGACATGCACGGTCTATGGAGTCATCCGCAGCTCAAAGCCCGAGAGCGTTGGACGGAGGTTGATACGCCTGAGGGGAAGATTCCGGCTTTGCTGCCGGCTGGTGCCAAGGATGAGAAGTTTGTTAAGATTGGGCCTGTGCCAAAGGTTGGGGAGCATAACGATAAGATCCTTAAAGAGTTGGGGATGAATTGAGGGCTGAAATCTGCTGCAAGCTTACGTTGAAATTGAACAGACTTCTTATTCATAGGCGTCGCAAAGGGTGCGCCTCGGTATTAAACATGTACTCATCCAAGCTAATCTGCTCCGGCTCGGAGAAGATTAAATAGAAATACTTTAACGTTTCTCCCATCCAGAAAGATTCCATCGAGTCCTGCTGTTTTGGCTTTTCCCCTGATATTGTTACATCGGAGACGGCGGTGTTGGCAAGTTCTGTCTTGGTAGCTTCGTCGATGGCCTGGAACATCTCCCAAGCCGTCTCGAAGTAATTTTGCTTAGCTGTAACTCGATACATCACGAAGACGGACTCGATGACTTCGGGACGCAAAATGTATCGGCGATCAGGAATTTGAACGAAGCCTTTGGGGAGACGATGGTCAGCAATGATAGCGTCGGCATCCTCTTGGTCGCCGTTCCTCTCCAGAACTTTCCTCTTCCACAAGGCTTCATCCCAGGGGCATTCCGTTTTCGACTCGCAAGGCACCATATTCATCGTTTCGGGCATGATTCCATGAGGAAAGGCTTTGTACGCATAGACACAGCCGTCGGTGAGCTTGGTAGCGATTTCAATATCCTCTGGTCGATTGAACACTTTCCCTCCAATGGCGAGCATTCCTCCGGCAAAGCAGACAAGATGTTGACCTTGCGAGTCTAATTCCAACCGCTGGTCCCCATTCTCGTGTTTCACGTCGACTTTTGTAGAAACCAAAATGTCCTCTTCGTTGGGCGTCATTGGTCGGAAGAAATTATGCTTCGATGCTGTATTCATAGCCTTCTCGTACATGGACTGGTAAACGGACAACCGACCTTCTGTCATGGCCGCCATCTTGGGCAGATACTCGTACACCGAGTCAGCCATGGCGCCCAGCGTGAATGTCGAGCCACGGTCGAAAACACCTTCTTCGGCGTTTACAACAAGCGGCCATAAGCCAGGCAACTCGGTCGTGTCTTGCTGCTCAGCTAAGAGGTCTGTGATGCGCTGTGCTGCGTCGTACCATTTCGAGTCGCCCGTCCATTGCGATAGCCTGGTCAACTCCATGCACAAACTACCAATCTCTGCCAGTAAAGTCCCAGATCCCGCCTTTTGTTCCTCGCCTTTAGCAGCAGCGTGGACATCCCAGCGGAGGATAGGCAAATGATTAGGCGTGTCAAAGGCTTTGTAGATCATGTCGCCCACCTCAGCAGCCTTTTGGAGCAGCCTCACATCCTGACTCAATTCGAATGCGGAGAGAAAGCCTCCAAGGTAGCGGATGCAGGTTTCGAAAACGTTGACTTGGGCAAGATCGGTTTTGGTGAAATCAATGTCGATAGCGGCATCGGCTGCCTCGCGAAACTCATCTTTCAGGTCCATAATCCATAGTGTATCCAGCGCATCGACCAGCGATGCAGCCCAGCCTCCAAAGGGGTTGCGGTGCCCTCCCGAGACGGGTTGCAGCTCATCCGCCATCCACGCATGTTTCTTGTATGACTGCCAGCTCTTGATAAAGGTGTCCTTGATAGTTTTTTGCCGCTCCAGACGAATCTGGCGAAAAGAACTAGATTCACGAGGAAAGCGAGCCTGGATGGTAGGGAGGTGCGTTGCTTTTGATGTCGGTAAAGCCTGAAAGTCGGAGATTGGGTGATTCGTTTTTACATTCCTCCAGAAATAGCTTTCTTCGTGGGCTTTGTAGATGTTCTTCCATGATTCCCTGAACTGTGGGTTATCCGGTTGCAACATCCGATCCGCCCTAAGAGAAGGCGCGCCATAATTCCAGTTGTTAAGATAGAAGAAAAGCAAAATTACCGTTGCCAGAAGGAGGGCAGCAAGGCGATGTTTTCTAATGGCCGGGAAATGAGTCAAGACATGAGAAGCGGCTGGTGATGGCATGACGGCGGATGCAAAAGTCCGAAAAGAAGAGATGTAAGTAAGCCTGGAAACGAAAATGCAAATCGACGGCTGGACAAATAGTTTTATACATACAGTCGTACAACCAACAAACACGGCATCAAGCTTTATGCGGTCTCGACCCGAAAGCTCCAACCAAAAACAAGCGGGACCCACGTGGGCTTGATTTCATTCTACTCGTACTTACTGAGCTGTGATTTTTTCTCCTTACAGATTTAAGCAACCTTTGTTGTTGCTCATATTGGAACCATCGCGCACATCACGTAGACGCTGCGGAAATCATCACCTTGACATGGCCTTCTCATCCATTTTCATCGAGTACGCGTAACCTATCTCGAGATAACTTTTTTTTCTAATTTCTCGGATTTCATTGAATCAATACATTGATAATTTAAACCGCTTCGCTATGCTTATTTGCTACCAAAACTGGCCATTCCACAGTTTACACCTCTTGTCCTCAGCTTTGTTTCCCACGGCTACCGATATGATGAGGCAGGTAATTCCGCGGCTGATGCGTTGTTTGGCATCTCATGAATCATTTGTGGTTGTTCCGGCTGGTCCTTGAAATATGTCTGGCCGTTATATGAATACATTTGCGGATGGACCCCCGCTTGAGGTTCTGAAGTGGCGGCCGCAGAGTAGCTTTGCTTGGACTTCCGGCGCCGTAATAACCACCAGGCTAGTCCTGTAATAAGCGCAATGCCAGCTACTCCTCCCACAACACCTCCGATAATAGCTCCCTTGTTGTCAGAATCGTCGGAAGATCCAGTCTCTGTCGGTTGTGTAGAGTCGGCGGTCTCCGTGGCTTCGGATGTTGATGTTGAAGATGTCTCGTCATCTGCTGTAGAAGTTGCGGACTCTTCAGCCGTCGAGGTAGGCGCCACTCCAATAGTAGTGTAGGCCGTGGGAGTTCCTATCGTCATCAGGATCAGCATGATTTTCTGCTCATCGGTATAAAGTTGACTACCCACCTGCGAAGAACAGAACCCCCTTTTCCTCCTCACAGCTGACCTTCTCCTCATCCTGAGCGTCCGCGTTGATGCAAAAGTACAGGTCCTTGTCCGTATTTTCACATTTGGCGATGCCCATACCGCCTCCCACATTATCCAGCTCCGGGTCTGAGCAAAATGACGGACAAGCCGAACTTCGATAGCTCTTATCGGTGCATCCTCCTCTCACAAACTCAGTGGCGCCCTCCTTTTCCAACTCATTTCCAGTCGCTTGACATATTCCATTGGAGAGACATGCGTAGCCCTGGCCACAGCACAAGGCATTATCTGTGTCATCGCGACACGGGCTATCATTCGGCGAGACGGTTCCGTCCGGGAAATAGCAAGCGGCGGTGACCAAGGTGAATAGGTAGGATAGGATAACTACTGTCAGGGGGGACAGTTTGAATGCCATGACGTCTACGACACGGCAAGACCTTGAGGCCTTTGGCGATAATGAGAAGTAAGAAGCATCATGCGACAGCTGGGTCCTCTCCGCTTATCAACCAGACGGGTCCTCCTACTGGGTTTGATCTTTGACAACTGTTGCTCAGCCCATTTTGGCCCTACACAGGGGTCCGACCAGGGTATGGAATAGCCCCCCACCCCCTCATCTCTCCCGCGTAAAAGTAAGCATGATAAACATATCTTACAATGTAATACGTTGTTCAAATTATTTAAGTATATGAATTATCCTCGGGCAGACAGATAGAGACGAGATTCCCCTTTTCAAGGCTCTACCAGCTTTGAAGCCACGGGTACTTACATTATCGTAGCCCAACCTTACAATTGTCACATCTCATGTAGGCACCATACCCTGTCGGTAGAGCTGCTCTAGACCACCCAAATCCTGCGCGTGTAACCCTAGATTTGGAATAATTGGACGACACCCACTTTATGCAATTAGCAGCGTGCCGAGTCCGAGCGCGGCAGGGCTGAGCTATGGAGATCGCTCGCTATCCTTAATCTTAGCTATCCTACGAGTTGATATTCAGCGGTAAGAAAGCGCTCTGGACAGAAAGGGGAGACCAGTTCTGAGAACCGTGACGAGCATATTGTAGGAGAGCTCACCTAAGAAGGCATTGTACTGAGCCAAGAAAAATGACCTTGGGCTGAATCGGATCACGGCAAAGGCCTGCGCAAAGCCCAAGATAGCGCTTCTTAGCCGGATGGAATTGTCTCCGTTTTACACTACTGCAAGCTGATGCTAGTGCTGACCGCCGCGCTTCGTCGTTGGCTGCTCACCACAGCGTGATTTAGCAACTGCGCCTTTCAAGTCCTTCAATATTCACCATCCTGTGCTTCGCTACCAGCACCCACATTCCGGAACTGCCTTAGTCGCTCTCAGGAGTGCTCGTTCGTTCCTCGTTCAGGTCCGAAGGCCATCGCCTAGTCCCTCCCAACCTCGCTGTAACAAGCGAACCCTGTTTTTTTTAGCACACCATGTATCGGAGACTTTTTACTCGGCTACATCTACTCAGTACAGGTTTGGCAATCGCTCGCATGATCCCGCGGTTGGACCTCATGGCGGCTAAGGGCGCTGCGCGCTTATTCCAAGTCTAAGTCCCTTCCCATGCGGGGCGGTGCTGGATAGCTCAGCTAGCTGGACATTTTTTGCAAGTATGAATTTGCCGTGTGCTCGTGGAAAATTCTAGGGCCATGTGTTCGAGGACTTTATAATCGCGCAATTCAAGGCGGAGATCCAACTTTGTAGTTACGAGTACCGATGTCAAACCGCTACCTCAGACGAGGATCATGAGGTTGGAAAGTGGTGTGGCATCAATATGAGAACACGACGATCGAGCGGCGTTTTGGATTTCAGAGTGAGATCAATTATCAGTAATGGAATGTCACGCTCTAACCCAATTTGCTGAAGGACTGTAATGGAATTTAGCACAAAGGTGCTATTTCATGAATACTCGTAACGATTATTACTAACTCTTCACCCATGCTCTCAACGTGGAAGACAGATGATTACAGATTGATTACTTTTTATAGAATCTGCATCCTAGTCTAAAATAGTATCACTAAGCGCCATCGGAGGCGGCGCCTCACCTATTCGAAGCATTGATTCCAAGCAAGACTCCACTTCGGCGACGATGACCGAATCCCCCCAAAAACAAGGACCGGGTCACCGAGCTGGTCGAATAGCACGCCACCGTCCCGCCGCCGTGGTTTAGGTCCCAGACACGCATCCGTACGACGTCTCTTGGCGCATGGACGGCGGCAAATTCTGCATTAGGGTATTTCGATGGTCTGTAAGGAGGAGCCGAGCGAGAGAGAGAGTGCATTGAACACTTTCCTGTAGCCAGCTCCGCCCCAATAGTTGTGCTAGATGATTGGTATCATTTGGGATCTTCTTATAGTGAACTCGGAGGTCTCGTATGGCTTTGACTATTGTCCTTATTTCGAGAAAACGTAAAGGCTAGGTTTTGGGTCTATACCTCTGATATGGTAACCTTGCTATCGCGACTCTTCCTCGCGGTAGAACAATCATTTCACGCTTTCCTGATGAGTTTCTCCACGGCATCCAAATAGCCTTGAATTTTTTGCAATGTAAGTTAAATCTGCCTAGCTCCCCAAATTCCATAACCACAACCTAGTCTTGCGTACCAAGCTTACTGCTGTGTAGTATTTCATTGCCCCTGCTCTTCATGACCCTCTTGTGCTCTTTCACTCAACCAAGCTTCGATGTTTGCTGCTTCTGACCGTGACCCTGTGTGCAAAAGGCTTGACTCGAGAAATAACCCCTGGCAACGCTTCGTAGTCTATTTCAACCGTCTTCCCCTGCTCATCAACAGCCTTCTCGATACTGAAGACCGCCAGGGTCTGTGCGACGACGAGAAACATTGTCTGTTCTGCAATGTACTTCCCAGGACAGGCCCTGCGTCCGAAACCAAAGGCAACGTCATATGCTGAGGGCTCGTTATAGGGCTCCAAGAATCTTCCAGGCTTGAATGCTGTCGGCTCATGGTATACGGCAGGGTCATGCGCAAGCGAGGCCACTGCGGGAAGAATGAGTGTGTTCTTCGGTATGAAGTAACCGTTGTACACATCGTCCTCAGTCGTCATGTGAGGGAAGCCCATGGGTGCAAGAGTGTGCCAACGTATTATCTCCTGAATCATGGCCTCAATGTAGGGGAGTTTTACTTTGTCAGAAAATGACGGCAGGCGAGAGTCGCCCACGACGCGGTCAATCTCATCTTGAACTTGCTTTTGGACCTCTGGATACAGAGCCATGGCTAGGAAAAACGAGTAGAGCACAGCTCCCGTAGTATCCGTACCTGCATTGAACATGGACGCCGCTGTCCAGCTAATGACAGCTTCTTCCTCTGGATCAATCTTCCGATTCACGTCCTTGATCAGCCCAGCAACATAGGACACATCATCATTTCCCTTAGCCATTTGCTCTCTGACATAGTTGTAAGGATCTTCGACGTTGTGCTTCAGATGGTCTCTGTAAATTTTGGCCGTCTTTTTAAAGCCTGCTCCTGGCATCCACTCTGGAAGATAACGGAGCCAAGGTATCAAGTCAACAGTCCAAGCTCCCGGGCTTGTAGATTTGGAGAACTCCTCCATTACTTGGTTAGAATTGACGACTATGGGATCAGTTTGTGACTTTGTCTCGTAGTTGTAGAGAATGTGCAGCATGATCGAGCCAGATATTCTATGATTCTGCGTCAGGTTCTGCCATGTGCCGGTTGGTTGATGACAAAGAGTCACTTACTGGTTGAGATCACTCTGTAAATTGTTGGGGTCACGATTTAGTAGACGCTTCATGAACTTTAGGATTTCCTGCTCCTGGATTGGTTCAAATCTTTGGATTGACTTGGGGCCGACTTGGGTAGCTGTGAGCTTGCGATGCAGACGAAATGTCCGATTAAACGGCATCATGCCCATGACACCTTTGTAGCCAACACTGCCGTCTTTGGTAAGCAAGTGATCTAAAACGTCAAGACGCACCTCTCCATAACTTACATTTCCCCAGCAAATACCAGATTCGGCCTAGAAGCACTTTTGAGAGCACGGTTTTCCAATATGTCGAAAATCGCTTTTCGGTCATGAAGCAGGACGAAGACTTGGCCGAGAAGCGTCACTGAGCTGATGGGCCCGTACTTCTCTCCATGCTTTAGCCAGTGAGTCCACTCAAGGGTACCCGGAGGTGGGAGATCGCGAATATTTCCGACAAGTGGCAGTCCTGATGGCCCTGGCGGCAATGGGCCTCTTCTGCGTTGCTTCACTTGTCGAGAAATAAAGTGGGCGAGCAGAATGCAGGCTACCGAGGATAACAGAGCGTAGCCGAGCATGGTGGCCAGTGGTTAGCCTCTTGCAGACTCAAGAAGACCCGTGCGCAATCAAATAAGGATGAAGCGATGTCTGCTGGTAACTTAGTTTTGATATTCTCTGCGACGCGTACTTATAGTGCGCATATACTGGTTGATTTTGTCGCGATCAATGCTAGTCGCTAGGTCGACGTTGCTCATCGATAAACGAGTGCAAGGGGCTCCCAGTGTTGGCGCAATACCACGGCAGTGGGCGATTGATATATTTAAAGGCAACCCGCAATTGACAGACAGATGTATTCTAAATGGCGACGAAGATATATAACAACCTATAAGAATAAAGTCTTTGTCATCCGTGAAATAAGCTATTGTAGGGTTCTTGTGGGAAGTTCAACCATGTGCTCGGATTCTCGGACTCTAAGGGCTTCAATTGGCGCCAACGCATTCATCTTCAACATCTTGAGGATGAACTAGGCTTAGTTGGTAAGCCAAGTGAGCAGCCAATCTAATTATAGCGGATGTCAGTGCTTATGCTAAAGGCTAAAGATGCAAGGCTAGCTATTAGTCGCCGTAGGAAATGGCGATGCTGTACTAATTGAACTAGGTATCTTGATATATCTGGATAGTCGGCATCATTGTGAGCCAACATTACGGTGCGAAGTACACTGGTAGATAGAGATTCCCCTTCCATTTGGAAGAAACAAAGAACGCGGGAAGACGAGAGAGAACCACAAAGTCAAGAGATGTTATAGTATGGTAAAGAGAAGACCGATTTCTTCTCAGCCCGATGCCCCTGTCATCCCCGCAACCCTGCGCTCCTCTTCCTCCATATCGAAGGTGAGATCTCAGATGCATGCTCCCATCAAATGATACAGCCCTATTTCGTAAGGCCACAACAGCTATACTCATCAATTGGCACTTGGGACATTGTTGAACTGCCAAAAAGTCTAGCCTTACTGTGACAACTCTGTTACCCTTTTCTTTCCTTAGTTCTTTCATCCCTGAATTTGGTAGTCTGTCTGGATTAAGGTTCCCTTACTAGTCCGATCTCCCACCGAAGCCTCTTGCCATATTTGGTTACATCCATTGAGCTCCTGTCGATCCGATGAGCTGGGATACCTTTTCCGTGCAAGCAATTGACAGTAACAGTCTGTTGGGAAGTCTCCGATGGCTACAGGGTATCGCAAACCGGGTGTCATTCGCCATATCCTAGTCTACCCACCCGATAAGTAGGATAGCATTTATGGATTTGTTTGGGATATCAATAAAAAGTCCTGACATTTTGTTCTCAATAATTTTAATTTTTTTTTTTTTTTTTTTTTTTTTTTTTTTTTTTTTTGCCGATCTCTCGTGCCAGCCAAGTCGTAGATCCTCTTTCCGTGCCCTTCGGTAGTCTGCCGGGCTACCAATCCAAATCCGGCGATGGTCCTCTTGTGTTGATTCCCACAGGATCCCACCCAGTCTTCCCTCTAAGACCACCCCAAACGACGTCGTACCAGTCTGGATGAGACACCATTTATTCTTTCCCGAATGACATTTCAGACGTTATACCATCTGTCGATCAAAAGCGTGAATTAAGCACGCCGGTGATCCCATCCGGGTCAAGACGCCGAGGTCGGCATGCCACTTACACGCTGAACCGGTCCACACCAAGAATAGAATTAATAGTACGTAATTCATACCAGCTAAACAAGAATGCACCGGCCCGGTGACAGCGGCGACGGCGACAATGACCCCGCCAAATAGATCGAAAAGCAGGCAGATCTTAGCCCATTCATGCGACTTATCGACTTATCGCGCCTATCACTTGGAGGAGCTCCTAGTCTATGTAGTACTACTGTGTCATGTAGAGAGAGAGCTAAGCCTCTTGCCCGCCTCCCATCATCATCCCATCTTCAACCAGCATTGCCACACGCTGCCTTCGTTATCAGGTACTCTTGGGACCCCTTCCTTTGTCCTAGATGGCTCGCTTCGTCGACTTGGGGGACGATGACGACGAACAGGGCGATGGCTCGTCCCTAGCGGAACAGCATCTTCGCCAGGGTCTCCATGACGTTTCGCTGAATCCGAATCCGCATCTAAATCCGCCCCTCCGAAACGCGGCCGACCGAGTTGAAGATGAAGACGCCCAGCTTCGGCCCCGGATTGTCAATGCCATCACCCGAGCTTTTCAATGTTATCCGTACGAATTTCATTCTAATTACCTTGTTTTTTTTTTTTTTTTTCAAACCTACTAACTGTATTCAGCATCGTCCACGCCATCGTCTCTAACATCGACCTCAACACCCTCGACTCCCTTGCCCGCACCAGCTTCCACATCCACAGTTCGCTAATCCAAGATCGCCGCGTCTTTATCGCTTCAACGCTGCGATGTACCAACGAGCACGTCCCCGTAGATCGCGAGGAAACCCTCCGGTACCGCGCCCGCGCCGGCAATTGGTTCTACATGGAAGATGGCCGCAACTACAACGGCAAGTCGGGCCATTGCGCACGCGACCTCGTAGGCCAATGCCGCCGCTGCGGTGAGGTCATCTGCAGAGTAAGGATACCTCCTATCTCTCTCCCTCCGCTTTTTTGATCAATTGGGAGTCTAACTTTGCTGTCCGGCAGAACTGCGCGATCAAGCCTCCCGCCCCGGTCACCCTCCGAGAGCGCCACCGCCGCCTCTGCAACACATGCGTTCGAGTCCCGCTCGGCGCACTTGCAAAACCGCCCCTGGACGCAAATCTGCCTTTAGAGTCCGATGCCATTCAGAGCGCCGTCTGCAAGTGCGATACACAAGGGGTTTGGCTCTGCCAGCCATGCGGCCGGAGCATCCGAGCCACCGACAACGAATACCAACGGTAAGCAACTGCCCTCTTCCAACCTCCCCATTTCTTTTGAAATTTTTCATCTGACTCTTCCAGAATATGGCGCTGGCGCAGTCAATACGGCGAGGTCCTCGGTGGCTTGGGCACAGGTATCGGCGACGGCGACCGAGGCGTTATCTGCGGCCGTGAAGCCGACTGCTGCGCGGCCAAAGAGCGCGAAACAGAAGTAGATTGTGACGCGCAGGATGGCAAAGACAATCCTTTAGCCTCGTGGACAGAAGTGTCCATGTCTTCATCATCATCACCCCCTTCCTCGAGCGCCACAACGCCGGACCAGCCTCCACCTCCGCCACCACAACAGCAGCATCATCATCATCATCATCACAACGGGAATCCTCTTGAATATGTGCTTCATGCAGAGGATCGCACGCCGTCGCCGCAGCTACGATGTGGATACGAGAGGCATGAGATTGAAGGTATTGGGGGCGTTGTCAAGAGAAAGCTGGTCAGGATGGTCAAGGTAGGTGCATGTGTGCCGGAGTGGGACGATGAAAGAGGCGGAGGCCGCACGGCAATGGGACGGGAGGCCAGAGGCGAGTTGAGAAGCTGGTGCGGATGGTGCTGGAGAGTCATTCCAGGACGAGACGATCATTAATGAGCAGGACAACCTGCTGAACCACATAATGGGCTTACGCTTATCAGCAAATGTATTTACTTGCTCATGAGCATGAGGACGATAGCAATCACGCTAAACACGCGAGTCTTTGCATATGCAAAATTATTATGATGACATTGGTGGGAGCTTTGATCCCTTCCATTTATTGTGTACAAAAAGCTGTGTAGCTGTGCGCCATGTTGATGAGCCCGTTTCCGCCGTTGTATACAGAGACAAAAATGAGTCGGCTTTTCCGTGTCCTTTGCTCTCCTTTTATGATGGTCGATCCGTCATACAAAATCCTACACTTGATCCATCTCCCCCCAGATATAATGATACACGCTGAATCCTCCCTCCTCCGCTTTCTGTCGCTTAGATCTCGCCCCGGTACATCATCTCCGTCCTGGCCTTGCGGTCCTCCCGAGCCTTAGTCCTCATCGGACCCCAACGAGCCTCCCTCTTCTCCTGCCTCTGCTGTAGCCACTCCTTGTGTCCTGCCGGTGGCGGCGCAGCGATGCGCACAATGATATCAGAGCATTCAAACTTCCGAGCCAGCGCATTCACGCTCCACTTCACGGGGTCTTCAGCTCTCAGCCTCCGCATCTCTTCCATATCCGATGGTTTCAGGTGGTATTTCCCCTGTCGCCGTTGGTACCTCATAGCTGGCGGGAGCTTCTCGGAGCTGGTCTTTGACGGGTCGATAGAAGAGGCTAGAACGCCCTGGTTGGCGGCGCGCATGCGGGAGATGGCGGCGCGGCGAGGGTCGTTGGGTGGTAGGAAGAGGAAAGGAGTGTGCATAGGTGAGGCCTCGGAGGCAGGAGGGTTGTAGATGATGTGGTCGGAGGTAGGGGCGTTGGCAGAGCGGTCGGGTAGGAAGGAGTCGTGAGGAGCGATCTTGAGGGCTCGTTTCGTACGGGCAGCTGTTTTGTGGCCGCGGGTAGAAGTCAAAGGGAGGCGGGTTTGACAGCAGCGAGCGCGGGTGAGCAGCTCAGCTGCTGGACGGGCGAGGCTTCGCATATCCATCTCGATGGTTATTCTGTGCTGGGTGAGAATGGAGAAAGGAAGTCAAAATGAGCGTAACGGGACTTGGGCCAATTGGCAGGTCCGGATGACCTGTGGAGGTTGAGAAGGCCGCGGATAGTAGATGGCCTGTCTTGTCGTGTCGTGTCGTGTCGTGTGCAGCATTGAATTCTCCTTGGGAGTCGTGAAGTTTTCTGAGGAAATTGGCTTACCTAACGCTTGGATGTGGGTCCGACAGCTTGCCTCAGATACGGATCACGTGCACCTTCAAGACAATCGGCGAATGGTCTTGACATGACTCGTGAAAGTGGGGCTACGGCGCTAAACCTGCCTCGGCGCCCGTGTAAGTCGACTCAACCAGCTACCCGCCCTTGTTCGGGAGACTCGTTCGGCGCGGACTACGAGTATTGTGTACGATTCCTTTCTTAATATCCAAATTATGAGCACCATCGTAGCCATTTCCAGTTTCTACGAGCTTCGGGAGGATTATTAGCCCTAAAATACTTGTTTGGAGACGTCCAGAAACGCGGAGATCAGCAACGGCTAACTCGACGCCAAAGTACTGGGCTACTACGATTGAACATTCACAGAGTTTACTAAATCAAGTAACATGATTATTCGTTACAATTCTCTCTATGATGGCTAGAACTATGAAAGTGAAGTGGTATTCGACGCCAATGACCTCCGAGACGGACCGGCTGCCTCTTAAAATAAAAAAAGAAACCCTCCGACTAATCAGTCCTGTGACAGTCAAATTCACACACACACTCCCAAACATCAAAGTCTCCATCTTCAAATGAGTCAAATGCTCCCTCAACATCATTACCATCGATCTTGCAGCCACAGAAGTCATTCTCTGAAGCCCAAGTGTACTCAACAGACTCCTGGATACCACCCTCACCATACTCCAGAACCAGGTTAGGTCCATCGTCCTGCTTCTCGATGCTGCCGTAGGGGCCATTCCACGTCTCGTCGTGGTCGTCGCCGACGAGGATCCTGGATCCGTAGCCGTCACCGATGGGGTCGCAGCCGAAGAGCCAGCAGTCGTACTCGACGAATTCCTCGCTGAGGAAGACACACTTTTGCGTGTCACCGGTGCGTTCCGGCTCGAGGGTGGAGATGGTTTCGGAAGGCTCCTCGCACTTCTTCTCGCCATCTTCCTCGTAGACCTTCTCGGGATCACAGACCATCACATAGGTAGGTCCGTACTGAGTAGGAACCTCACTGTATGTGAGGGGCTCCTCCGAGGTGGTGGTAGGCTCCTGAGTTGTTGTGGGCTCCTCGGTAGTGGACTGCTCAGTGGTAGACTCCACGGTGGTGGAAGCATCAGGGTTTGATGTCGGTCCCGAGGTGGTGGAGGGAGGCCCAGTGGTTGTGTCAGGAGGTTGTGTTGTTTCAGTAGTCGAAACATCATCGGTGGAAGACTCCTCCGTGGTGTTAGAGTCATCCGAGGAAGTGGGCTCCTCTCCATCCGTGGAGGTAGTGGCCGTAGGGGTAGGGGTGGTGGTGCTGTCACCACCACCGCCGCCACCGCCTCCGCCAGAAGACGTCGAGCTGGGATCCCAGGTGACGGGCTGTCCATTGGTTGAACCGATAATGTCTGCCCACTCATCGTAATCCAGGTCCTGGATCACACCCTCTGGCTCACCGGTAGGGCCTTCCTGCTCTCCCGTAGTAGTAGTTGCGCTGCCAGTCTCAGTGATGTCGCAACCAGTGACCGTGGAGCACTCGCCAGTAACGGTGATCGAGGTAGGCTCCTCGCCGTTAGAAACGGGGGGCACAGAGATGGAGGTATCGCAGACAGTGGTAGCGGTTTGGGTGCAGCTCTCAGTCTCGGTGGTCTCGGTGGCAGTAGTGGACTGGTCGTCAGTCTTGGTCTCATCATCCGGATCCTCGTCAGGGTTATCCTTGGGCGGGTCAGGACCTCCTGCACCACCTCCGCCACCGCCGCCGCCGCCGCCTCCGCCTCCAATGGCGATAGCACCGCAGCAGAGACCCCAACCGGCACCCATAGCATCATCGTCGTCATCATCGTAATCGTCCTTACAGAAGATGGGAACGATGCAGCCACCCTCTTCATCACAGAGGTCACCAGTGCACATCCAAGCGTTGGTGGGACCAATGTCGCCGGAGCTGGTGCGGGTAGCAGTGTAAGTCACCTCGGTGGTCTCGTCTCCCATCAATACAGGAATGACAGTCTCAGTATCACTTCCAGGAGGAGGGGTTGTTGTTCCGCTGGGAGCTGTAGTCTCAGAGACGGTAGACGATTGCTCAGTTGTGGTGTCACCCTCCGTGGTTGTTGTAGCCTCCGTGGATGAAGGAGTTGGCTCAGGGGTGGTGTTGGAGCTCACGGTAGACGACTCCTCGTCAGACTCAGTGGTAGACTCCGTGGAAGACTCCTCACTGGTTGACTCCCCAGGAGTTGATGTAGATGGTTCGGGAGTAGTTGCGGATGGCTCGGGGGTGGTAGATGACTCCTCGGAGGTAGACTCCTCGGTAGACTCAGTGGAGGATTGCTCCGTAGTTGACTCACCAGGAGTGGTCGATGAGGGTTCAGGAGTAGTCTCTGTGGATGGCTCAGGAGTGGTCTCCGTAGATGACTGCTCTGTAGATGACTGTTCCGTAGTAGACTCCTCGGTAGATTCCTCCGTAGACTCAGTAGACGAATCTGTTGTAGATCCACTAGGGGTAGGGGTGGGAGTGGGCGTGGGCGTAGGTGTAGGCGTAGGTGTGCCAGTAGAAGAGGACAAGCTTTCTTCGTCACGAGCATCAATACGGCCCTCAGCAGAGTTGTACGCTTCCTTGCCAGAGTACCAGGTCCACAAGTCCCAATGAGCAGGTAGATCCTGTGGCAAGTTCTCAACCTCGTCCAGCTCGCCTCGCTTGCTCAGATGACCCCTCTTGGAGTTGCCATCACCCTCACCCTCACCATCACCCTTGTCGCCATCAGGCACATCAGAATCAGGCGGCGGCTCCGAAGGCTCCTCGCCCTCGGCGCCACCACCAATCACCTCAATGGCGCCCTCTTTGGTCACCCTCAAAGCCTTGGTGAACATGGTCATCAAACTCAGGTGGTTGAAGAAGGCATTAGAGTCGGCATTGTAGACACTGTCAGTGCTGCTTGCCATCGACCGGATGTTCTCCCATCCGTACGAGTTGGGCTTGCGCATGTCTTCCGTGTAGAAGGGGCTTGGTGCCGCATGACTGAACTCGTGACTCAGGACCAGGTCCTTGAGATACCGCAGAGCAGTGGTCATGGGCTTGTGTTGCACAAGAGGCAGCTTGTCCATGAATCTCGCCAGAGTAAGGGCATCCGGGTCGTTACCCTTGGCGATCTTGTCAACGAGATGAGGGCAAATTTGAATCTGCGAGGGAATGTTCTGGTTGGCCTTGCCCCAGTTCATGGTCCATGCAGCAGGACCGTTGTCCTTGAGGTCTCGGCACTTGACGAAGATATCGTCGGTAGCGACAAAAGCACCGATCGACCAGTCCCATTCCTCCGCCTCTTGGGGTTCGTCATCTTCGTGGTCGAATCGCGAGTAGTCACAGTACACAACCACATCATCGGCAGTCAAGCCACCATAGTCTGATTCCAGACTGCTACCGGGGCGCTTGGCAGGTTGAGGCTTCGCTTCAGGTGATCCATCCAAGTTACCCCTGTTCTGATGGTAGATCCAGTTGTTTCTCATCTCGAGTCTTTGGAACTCTTGCGAGCTTGGGTCCGCCTTTCCGTCCTTGGTCATCACCTCATAGATGTTGACCAAGTTGCCTTCCTGCGCCAGGTAGATCGGGTCTGGGTTTTCGGGGCGGTCGCCTTGTAGGGTTCGGAGGACATAAGAACCAGCACTGGCTTGGTTGTAGACCTGCTCCATGATCTCCTTGATCTCTCCCGAAATGTTGTCGCAAGACTTGTCGAGGAAGTAGGCGTTAGCGGCGCCGAAGAGGCTGGACGCGGCCAGCAGGCCGGTAGCGAGCCGGGGCATAAGCCCGTTGTTGTTTGTCGACATCATCGTGAGCTGCCGAGAGGCACTCTCACCTCGCGTTGAGAAAGAATGTAATCGCTCTAAAGCAAAGAATGTAAATATACTTGACGTATAATAAAGAATGACAGTTAGTTGTATGCGAGGGGACACCAAAAGAGTGAGTGTCGGAGCCTGACAGTCGCGAGAGACTTGCGCTGAAGGGGAAGCGAGACTAGGAGTAGAGTCATTGCGATGGGTACAGGACTTTTATACAAGAGCAGGGAGGCTATTCGCATAGTACTATCGACAACATTATCCACTTTCCCCATAGGTGAACTCGTAAAATAGTATGATATTTCCAGGCGCCTCATAAGGCCGACGTTAGGTCTATCCCCATGTAACAGCGTGCAAGTGAGTGGATACTTAGCACGAGTACCGCTATTATTTCCATTGTACATTGCGCAATGGGAAAGGCGAAATATAATCCTAGGCACAGCCCTATGTGCCAGGATCTGTAGGTATGAAACGAGTGTAACTTCATTAGGAGACGGCACAGATGTACCTCGCCGTCGCAGTTCCGTTGCCGCCGCTCGAGAAGGATCAAGGGTAGTGGAAGAGGCTCCGCCTTTTCGAGTAAAGTTATTTGCTATGAAGTTGCCGGATTTTACGGAACAGAGCCTGCCAAGCCCGAGTGTATCTTGAAAGGAACCCTGTCTGCAGCACTGAAGTTGAAAGGGCCCAGCTAGCCGGCGCGATGTCGAGGGGAGGAGGGTCCCTGACATACCCGTGCATTGACATGCAAGCTGCCGATCGCAACTTGCTTCAACAACATAGTAAGCTCTGGCCTTGAATTTGGAAGTCACGATTCCTTCTAATAAGTCTAGCTGCCCCTTCGAGTCAGGCGCGTGGTGATTTGTAAACCTTCCATGTTGTATACAACGCTAGCATTGCCTTAGCCCTAGACTACTCTTGAGAATCATTGGCGATGCCAAATTTTACCTTGCAAATAGGCTTCTGACCACGAGCCATCTGCAAGTAATACCGTTCAGGCACCGATTTGCCACAGCACGTGGAAGTATCTTTCTGAATTCTTCGTTTGCCACCAAGAATTCGCGTCTCTGGCATGAATCATCATCAACAAATTCGTGGCTTGCCGCACCACTGACTTGATTTCGTGAAGGATCACCGACCCCTGATTCTGTGGGGCTCTAGCAGGGGACGTTCATGCAGATCACTTCTTGTTTGCACAGCTAGTACTGCACCAAAACGTTCTATCCGCGGCAAAGCAAAAGACTCTCCTAGCGTCAAACAGCTTAATTCTAATATGCCTAGATGACTATTTAGAGGCAAAAACTTAAAGCGAGAAAAGATTACGAGTAGCGAGCGTAATACCTAGTCAGAAAATGTGAGTGCGCTACACGCGACCAAAATCTGTTCTTTCGCCTTGATACCTGCTTTCCGCTATTGCTCAATTCGAGTTAGAATTTTACCAGGATTCGATGTCTGTGCTTTACTATACGAGTATAATCATCTGGAGTCTGAGAAGGATCACGCCTAGTCCGCGTCGGTCGCTTCCACTGGATATCTCGGCCGCAAGGATACCAGGACCTGCGTTTGCCGAACTCGACCCTGGAGGTAGGATTCGTAGCAGACCGGATTTTCAATCGTTCCAAAATACGATCGAAGTACGATCAAAACAGGGACAGGCACAGTTGCCTCTATTAGACCCTTCCAGCTGCCAACTCTGTTGTTTTAGTGGGTTGCGGTGCGTTTGAAGTTCGGTAGGGCTTGCATCCGTTGGCCCCCCTGTTTTACCTAGATGCAGGTCTGTCGCGTGGACAGAATACATTGGTGTAAATAGGATATTCAGAATGTGTAATTTTTGGACAGTGGCAATTTCGAAATCTTCTGGGAGCTCGTGATTCGGCTCTTACGATCCGACGGTGCCCTACGAGACATTTCGACTATTGGATCCTCGTGGATGGTATTCCTTCCAAAGGGATCCCTGTAGCAGAGAGCCCTACGACCACGCAACATGCCGAAAACAGAATATAAACAGTTTTTTACGCAAGTTGCATCAAGAGGCTCGAGCACAAGCTGACTCCCATTACCCATCTTTTACTTAGGATAAGGCCAATCTCATTGCACCTCATACGAGCAATGGACGATGAGGCGCACGCACTTCGTTTATTGCAGAAGTTCCGGCACTCGTTCCTCGATGCAGGGCAGATCCTGCACGTACCGAACATTCCGCTTAATCTCGGCTGAGAAATTATATTGCCCTGCTTCATTTTCAAGGTCTTGCACGGCCAGCCCCAGAATCTGAGCAGATCCTGCCCCAAATGCCTCTCAACGCGCATTACGTGTGGTGAGCGATAGTTGAGCAAGGTTCAGAAGATTTCCCCTACACAATCTGCACGTACGAAGCTATTCTATTTCCAAAACACAATCATGTCTCGCCCGTAAGGCACAGTTGGGATGTTGGTTGTTTGTTTCTGCCCAAGCCAGGAGAAAGAATACCTGTATACATTATGAGTAGATTGACCCTTCAATGACGATGTTTTCCTCTTATAGTCATCCGGTACACTTAGTCCATCAGATCATTATCCTAACAGGAAACGACCGAAATTGTTAAGCTTTCTCCATTGGGACCCCTACCTTACTGACACTGCTAGTACCCCTTCAGCTAAGCGTGCGAGGCGACGCAGTCCCCCGAGCGCCTGGCGCTTGTCGGCGCTATCAGGTACGCCGGGATCCTGTCAGCTTCATGAAACAAACCCTCTGCCACAGCGCTAAGCTTTTGTACTCATGTATAGTGGGCAAGTACCGTCTCAAACTACGATCAGATACAATTTGAGTAAAAGATGTGTCGGTTCTTCGAGTCCTGGTCCCAGTCTGTCTGGCTGTGCCGCAGTGTGTAAATCTTAAATCTTAAGGGTTTGGGGTCCCTGGTGGATTGTCATAGTGGAGAGCGACCATCTTGAGCGTAACTCAGCTGTTGTTCAAGTGTTATCAAGTAGGGCATCTTAACCATTCATGATGGCGTTGCAAAACCTGCTTGTACTTTATGCCTAGTCAGCTTTGCTCAGAGTAACAGTGATGGGAAACTGGAGCTTTATTAATTAAGGTTTTTTTTTTTTTCGCGAGGGGGAAAACCAACGTGGTGAAAATCGACCTCAATATTTAGATTCTGTCTTCTTCACGAATCGTGTTGCGCATTGGTTTATATGAGACCCTCAGATTAACGACCACAATATCAACGCAGACATTTCGATTGATAAAAAAGTAACGTCCTCGATAGATTGGCCCTCTATGGTCATCCGCGTTCCATGTTAAATTTCTCGGTCAACTGACGTAGTAACTTTCTGGGTCTACTTGTAGAGCAACCGTCACGTTCTTGACATGTCATGGTATAGGGTAGGTTCCTTAGATCTGATTACACACATCTCCAGGGAGCGTTCCTCCTACACATTCAGCATGGCAATGTGCTCACTGATGGAATTGGTAGACAAGATATGAAACGCGCTTGTACCTGCAATTAAAGGAGGTGAGCGGTGACGCGTATTACCTTACCTGATCCAGCACAATACCATACTCAGATCGGGCACCTCCAAGATCTCACGATGGGCGCCGCTAGCGTAGTAAGCCTTGAGGGTAGCTTGTTTCACAAAGAATGACCATCCGTTTCGAGAGTCCAGTCAGATATGTTGAAACTTGGTAGGGCAACCCGTCAATTTAATCCTGCAGCTTCCTGCGCGGCGCCATCAAGTCATTTAACGATGATTAGAGTATGGCGTATCAGTATGGTGTGATTGAGGATTTGTTTCGTTTCACGATACAGTGTCCGCTTGGCGCGACCAAGTTTTAGCATTAGCCTATTCGAGATCCGGCGAATTGTTCCAAGGTTCTGGGCGGAGGCGATCGAGGGGATCCTACTTGTAGTGTTAGTGAGCCCTGGGCCCGTCCAGAGCCCGGAGCTCAAGCTGGATTCTCGGGGTGCCATAAGAGCGCAGTATTCTCGACCCCTCGAGTGACATGGTGAAAATGGAGACATTAACTCCGTCGGGACCTGATTGTGACTAATCCTATGGGCCAGCTGGCTTTGACGACCGTATCCCATCTCGATCAAGATGTGTTTATTACACAGCCATAGATGATGACGATGACTTGCTACCCTGATAAGCATAGAGGGGGTTGCCAATGCAGGACAAAAGAGTGCAGTGAATATTGGAAGGGACAGCAGCAGTGAGGAGGATGCAGGACTCGTCACACGAAGCGTATCGGAGCAAGATTGGTGGGTTATGCATGAGGTTGATATGCATTGATGCATGGCATCAGCACGAAATGCATCATGTGAGTAGGCAGTAATTCCAAAGAGGGTGCCTTCATATTAAGGCATTCCTGTATAATGCATTCGTTCAAGGCAATCGATCAACAATTAAACCCTAACGTGTTACCCAATTCGTCCAGTGGCTTTATCGATTTGCAGTTGCACTTGCCTTGATTCTATTCATGGCATAGGTAGTGCCTGCCTGTTACTTCCATTTGTAAGGGAAGGACCGAAGAAAAAAGAAGGGATTATCTACCTAGCCCCCATCGCACTTGCCCTGTGATGCATCACGACAAACCTCCACCTAACTTCGCTTGCCCCTCCTGCGAAAACCCCAACTTGAACTCATCCAGTCCTACGTATCGGAGCCTACCTTATTGTGTTTCTTGACCTTGTCACCTCTGACGACTCTCACGGTCCCTTGTTCCCTCGCTGGCGGCGATCCCCTGGTCAGGACGAACCCCTCCGCTGCCCGCAGCACCACGGGACACGCAGCATTCAACCATCCATCTAACCACCCTTTACTTGAATGAGTCGGCACGCAATCGCAGAATCAGAAGCAGAATCAAACCAATCGGTTCTGCCCATCAAACATCTTTCATCCACCCGCTGAATCGACTGCCCTCACTCCTCTTCTTAACAGCTCGACCTCGGCATTCATCACAATTCTCGTGGCTTCTCAACCCTTCTTAGACTCGAACAAAGTCACCCCGATCACTCTTCCACCAGGCGATAGCTGTCCACTGTCATTGTGGGGATAACGACTCACTCGACCAAGTCCGCGTACGAGTAAAGAGCAAGCTTTGGGCGACGCAAGGCACCAGAGACGCCCAACCAACCACTGCGCTCCTATCTCACGACCCCTCCACCCAGCAACCAGTAATCAGCTACTAGAACCTAGCCGTCAGCGCAGGCCAGTTGCGTCACGAGCCACTGTGGGAAGCCTAGAATCGCCGGTCAATCTACAATCCCCATCGCTCATCAATCGCCTCAACACCGAACAACACCAATAGCAACCATTGTCAACTACGGCGAACGCCCTTGTGAATCGTTCTCGGCGTCATTAGGTACTAGTGTAACCTGTTGGGCTTCTTGCGGGAGCTGCAGCGACTGACGAAGCTGCTACGCCAGGTATGTGCTACTTGGGCTGTAAGCAATATTACGCTCTTTTACCCTTTGCCATTTCCATCTTCTCGTTCCATCCCTTCATCCCCCCATCTTCTGCTCGAGCTAGGACGGCCGACATTTCATTATACCCAACCTGCTTGCATTCAGTATATGGCGGGGCCTCTGATCTCATTTCCTCTCAATTACCGATAGGCGCGCGGATGAGTTGACAACTGACGTAGCCAAAGCCCCCATTCAACTCGCAGCGCCACCCCCGACCCTGCACCGTTTCGACCACACCAAAAACAAAATGACCGACGAACGAAGCCAAGGCGACGAGACTCCTCGTCAAGCGGATGGTAACGAGGCCGAGGGCATGAAGAATGGAAAAGGCAAGAAGCGCGGTCTTTTCGGCCTCGGGAAGAAGAAGAAAACCGACGAGTCGGGAAAGGATGTCTCATCGACGTCTGAGCCTCCCTCCACATCTATTGAAACGTCCAACCTGTCCTCTACCTCGCGCTCTGCTGTGTCTCCATCTCGTGACGAGGCATCTATGCCTACGACGCCCAATCGAGCCATGTCGACCTCCCCAGGAGTGGCCTCGCCCGCCCGATCACAAATATTCGAACGAGACGTGCAAGACAGCACTGTGGCTGTCCAGTCCAACTCCCCCGCCATCCCTACGCACATCAAAACCGAAAATCACATTCCGCCTGTTCTAGACGATGCCTCCGAGGCCATTACAAACCAAAAGTTGGATCCTGATTCGGTAGAGATAGTCACCCACAACTCCCACCAGCCCGCTGCCGTCACTGTCACAGGTACCACCAGCCCTGTGACGGGAAGTATGGGCTTTGAATCTTCTGCTGCCGAATGGGCAGAGGAGCTTTCCTCGTTTGCCAACCGGGACTCGGCTGTATCACCTGACAGTGCTTCCAATTACGGATCTCTTGATTCCGCGGATGTGCGCCGCTTGTCTTTTATCTCGTTTGCTGATGTGGTTCAATCGGAGCATAGTGGCGGGGCTGGACTTGCTGGCTCTCGAGATAGCATCCAGATGGCCGGTCTCACGTCTCTGCCACCACCAGGCCTGAACCGCTCGCCGTCACCGATCCGTTCACCAGTGTCTAGCCAGGGCCCAGGCACAAGCCCGCCAACGAGCAACCCGGGGAGCATGAAGGGTGTGGAGATGAGCCCGTCACGAAGGCCGCTTGGCAGCCCGGGGAGTGGCAGTCAAAATTTGTCACCCGGAGAGCTCAACGTAGAGACCATGTCTCAAGCTCTCCGCCGGACAGGGAGCGCCGACCTCAGCAACGTACGAAGCGGACCAACGAGCCCGGTAGAGGGTCCCGCCGTATAACGGACGCTGGAACGGCCGACGAGTGGTCTTCTTCTTCTTCTTCTTTTCGCGACTTAGCGTGGTGTCTCTATTTGTACTTCAGTTTTGATTTGGGAATGGGCAAAGATCGTTTGGTTTCTGGAAGTGAGGAGTTGTTGGTATGCGAAGAAGCCTGATTACACATTTTCCTAGTTGCGCATATTCTCGTCTTTGTTCTTGCGTTGTTTTATCCACCTTCTCAGTACATGCACACCACATTGCCCCGTTCTTTTGCAAATTGAAAACTATCGACCTGAAAATGACTTGCGTTTCTACATTTGAGATTTTGGATGAGGTGCCTACCTACAGTGGGTGGAGAATTGCTTGCGTTGAATGAGGCACACGAAAGAAAGTAGTGGATTGCTATCTGGAGAAAGAGGACGTCGATTTTTGAAAAGAATTATTCCCCAAGCGACACTATGAAGTCCTCTGGTTACGAAATTGATACGGTTGAAAGAGTATACTGTAGAAATCCAAATTGAGTGTATGCACAGACCGAGCTGCCAACTCACTGGGATTGATGGTTATGTGATTTTGTGCCGTTCTTGGCCTTTGATGACTTAAAAATGGAACCCCCAATTTGTCAATGACGTAGAAAACTTCAGGATATCGAGTCGAGTCTGATTCAATGATGTTCGATGTAGAGTGCAGTCTATGATCAGCCCTTGATAGGGGAGAATTGCCGAGGGCGATAACGAATTGTACTGCCCGTTTTGGTAATTCCTCGCGAAAAAGGGATAAGGGCTTTCTTGATGCGGAACCGTTGAGGTCTAGGACAATACCACGGATGGGAATTAAGAGCACCCCTATGATGACTCTTTATATATGCCCAGACATTTATGCGGGCTCCGAAGACAATGATTTTAAGCTGCAAAAATATCCAACATATAGCACAGGGGGAGAGATATACCCACATGTCTACAGGGACACAGAGTTATAGAATCTCCATCGCCCGGTTTTGAGCTAAAAGACCAACCCAAAAGCCCGGCACAGCCAGGGGTCAAGATATATCCAGGGGGAGTTGATATACCTCCAGCAAGCGAGATGGTTTCGAGTTACCTAGGTGTGTGTGTGTGTGTGTGTGTCTCGCACCGGTAACGTCAAATAGGCTTTAGTTGTGCTTAAGGTTAGGGTTAGGGTCTAGCTTAGTTAGTAGTCCTTCATATTGTTTATATATAGCCTCAATAGCATAGAAAGTAGTCTGAAAAGTTAAGTTCTCCTAATAGCCATCCATGCGAAGCTAGGGGCTAAAAAGAGTCTTATATGTTTACCTGTTATTATGCTAGTCAAAGGGTAAATGTTGGGAATATTAGAAGAGATTATTGACCTTTTAGATGGTATATCTCTCGCTGTATTTGGCAATTGACGCACAGCAACAGCGCTAGCCCTTAGTAGGTAGCAACGGCGCCAGCCACAGCAACAGCGCCAGCCACACAACTTGAACTGATCTGCGATGACGGACCAGCCCATAAAAAACTTTCTTCTCCAGAAATCGGACTTCACTCAATTTACTTATAAACATCTCAGACCCCGGTCCTTTTACTTCTCAACTTCACTTACGAATATACTTCTTATTCTTCCCTGGCTCCCCTCTCCTCTTCTTTTCTTTTCTTGTCTTTTTTTTTCCCTCAGGTTTTCTTTTTCTTATCACATACACATCATAAAATGGCCAAAAGCACCGTGATAGGTATCCTCGGCGGTGGTCAGCTTGGCCGTATGAGCCAAGAACAAGCCGGCCTGTTAGGCATTGAGCTCGTTATTCTCGACGAGGAAAGCTGCCCGGCTCGCCAGATCAACCAGAATAGCAAGCACGTCACAGGCTCCTTCAAAGATCCAGAGAAGGTTAGGGAACTTGCTCGGAGGTGTGACGTGCTCACCGTCGAGATTGAGCACATCAACACAGAGGTGCTTGAGGAGATGGCCACCGTGGGCGTTGACATTGGTGGCGGGCAGAAGAAGAAGGTGCCTGTTCATCCATCTTGGGAGACTCTGCGCCTTATTCAGGACAAGTACCTTCAAAAGGAGCACTTCCAGAAGGAGGGTCTCCCCGTGGCACCACAGATGGCCATCGACTCGGAGGCCCTGCAAGCCTCCCTCGAGAAGGCTGGTCAGACTTTTGGCTTCCCCTTCATGCTTAAGGCCCGCAAGCAGTCCTACGACGGCCGCGGGAACTTCAAAGTAGATGGTCCCGGAAACTTTGAGGAGGCTGCTCGGGCTTTAGGGGGGCTCTCCCTCTACGCTGAGAAGTTCCAGCCGTTTGTGAAGGAGTTGGCTGTCATGGTGATGAGGACGGAGAATGACCAGGGTGAGCTGAGGGATACGCACGCTTATCCTGCTGTGGAGACGGTGCACGAGGATAGCATCTGCACCAACGTCTTTTATCCCCCTCGCAAAGTAGAGGCATTTGTGTCTGAGGAGGCGAGGAAGGTAGCGTCCAACGTGGTCCGGACACTAAAGGGACGGGGCGTGTTTGCAGTGGAGTTGTTTCTTCTCGAGAGTGGTGAGTATCTCATTCCATTCACTCTGGAATGGCTCGTTAACAGGGCGATTAGGAAAATTGGTGATTAACGAGGTTGCTCCGAGGCCGTAAGCATCATTCATTACCCTTACCTGCAACGTAAATGGCTGACAACTTCTAGGCATAATTCCGGCCATTACACAATTGAAGCTGTCCCGTACATGTCACAGTATAGGGCACAGCTCTACTCTATCCTGGACCTTGTCCCGCCTTCGCTCAAGCTGCAACCTCGAGTCTCAAGCGCGATTATGGTGAACATCCTGGGCGGAGCAAAGGAAGACTCCCACGACTCGTTGGTGAATCTGACACATTCACTTTACGACGACAACATGGACATCTTCCTTCACCTGTACGGCAAAGCATCCAAGCCCGGGCGCAAGATCGGGCACATCACCGCCACCTCTTACTCCCCGGATGCCGATCTCGAGAGTCTGGCAGCTCCCTTGATCAAGGAAGCCAGCCGCATCCGCCAAGAACGCATCAGCACGAAAGCCGCTGCGATGCGCCCGACTGCTTCTGCTCCTAGCGGCTCGTCCAAACCCTCGTCGTCTCGCGACACGAAGAATCCTCTGGTGGTGGTGACGATGGGCTCAGACTCGGACCTCCACGTCCTCAAGGGCGCATTCGAGGTCCTAGAGCGCTTCCGCGTTCCTTACGACTTCACCATCACCTCCGCCCACAGGACGCCGCAGCGGATGAGTGAGCTGGCTTCGTCTGCCGCAGGACGTGGCATCCGCGTCATCATCGCGGCCGCTGGCGGTGCCGCTGCTCTCCCCGGGATGCTGGCCTCAGAAACGCCCATCCCTGTCATCGGAGTGCCTGTTAAGGCGACACACCTGGATGGCCACGACAGTCTGCTCAGCATCGTCCAGATGCCGCGAAGCTGCCCTGTCGCGACGGTGGGCATCAACAACTCGACCAACGCGGGCATGCTAGCCGTGCGCATACTCGGATCAGGCGATGCGGGATATCAAAAGGCTATGGCCGGGTATATGCAGAAGATGAGCGATGAGGTGGATGAGAAGGCGGAGCGGCTGGGGGAGATTGGTTGGGAGGCATATCTTGCTAAGTAAGGGCTTAGTTGTGTTTTTATGTGACAAGTAGTAACGCCTACGATGTGAATATGAGTTAAGAACATGGTCTTATGATTTATTACATGGATAAAATATCTTGTTACTTTTGTTAGTCTCTTTCTGGATATCGGAGCGCGCTGCATAGCCTCGTTCATAGGGCTGACAGATGTTATTAAAAAAAAAAAAAAACAGCACTTCTAGAAGTTATGGTGTCGATTTCACGTGCGAATCAGGCGAGTCAGTTACGTGGAGAGATCTAGATTGAGTTTACGGGAATAAGAACAACATAGCAGAAACGGGAACCTCAATCTCCTACATCACGACGGTTGTGCGCAAGTACTAACTTACTACTAGTAACTTAACATTAGGTGGACCAGCGCCAGGGCAGCCGGACCTGGATCAGAGACTTTGTCGCGTGCTTTAGGGGTTCTGGAAGTTCTGTATCTGTGCGGGACGATCTGCCGTGCTCGAGTTGACTTCCGAGACGGGGCGGCCGGTCTTGGCCAGGGACGTTGTGAGAGATGACCTGTACGAGCACGGCCAGTGGTAGCAAGGTAAAGAGTCCGGGGTTGTAGCATGCTGATATTGGCATTGTCATGACAAACAACTCATTGAGATATGTTTTCAGTCCATCTCACCTCTCCATCTGTGCCTTTGAAAGAACACCAAGCACAGCTTAGAGTCGATACTACTAAGTTAGTAGTACTTATTACCAATTAAGCGAGGCGGTTGGTGTGGAAAGATGGATGGCGAAAAAGGGAACGTACTAAAGAGCAGGACAGGTGGGGGAAAAGTTAGGTAGGTAGAAAAAGTGGACATCTCAGTGAGCACCTGGGGCACTGGCAGCGATCTGTGGGGAGACCAGTGGAGAGCTGTGCCTTACTTAAGCACTCGCAGCGGGTTTTAGCGGCCACTAGCAGCTGTTTTCGGTCGGGGGCTTGGAGGCATCCTGGATCCCTGGGGCTTCTTACCTTAGCGGCAGTGAGTCAATTTAGGGCGTGCTGGGGGGGCTGATTACCAACCTCCAGCGCCCGTCCAGCGCCGCCGCCGCTGCCGCCGCCACCCGATTCACTACCTACCTTTCTTACAGTGGATATCAGCGCTGTACCTGCCTCAATCTCGAGATGGTAATTACCTGGCTTCCATTACTTACGGCTTGTCCTATCTGCTCGCTCCTCCTCGTCGACTTCATCCAAGGCCACCATACTCATTCATCTGCTGTCCTTAACCAACAACAATCAAGCTAGACTTCTGCCATTGATCTTGTCTATCGTTGGAGACCAACTCAGCGGAGCCAAATCACACTAGCCACCATCGGGCAACATTCAGTCACTTCCCTTAGGTTGAGATATCAAGCCGAGCGAGCGAGCGAGCGAGCGTCTTTGCTTTGTTTGACCTACCTCATCACCGCCATCTTCCTCGTCGTCTGCCATGCTCCTCCTCCGACTCCGGATGCGCCATCGTTGAGCATACAGAGCAGCTCGTGTCAGCCATTCTTGTCCCACCTATAGTACGGCTATTACTACTACTACTACTACCACTACGACTATACCGCAGTACGACCTGCTTCTACTAGCAGTATTACTCCTGTCGCACAGCACGCTACCAAGCCAATCCAACTCTCCGCTCCAACTATTAACTAGCCACGACTTGCATACGCCCACTTGCAGTAAACCAAACCTGCAGCAGCACTACGACTACTACTTGTAGAGGGAGAAGCATACCTTAGGGTCATGCAGAGGTGCAGCAGGCTGGCTCCCCCGCCTCTAACGAATCGAATCAAAGCCGAACGAAGACCACCACTTAGTATTATTACTAGCAGTACAACCTACTACTAGTACTACTACTATAGTAACCTTACCACTTACTTCAGGTTCCCACGACGCTTCCCTCAAACGCCCCGCCTACCTAAACGCTGCCTACCTTACTATACCTACCGTGCGTGACCTTACCTGCAGTTACTACGCCGCCCACCCACGCTTCGCTGCGACCACCACTTCGATCGAACCCCGTCCCGTCCTGCTCAGGAACCGAGCCGAGCCATCTTACGATCCTCTTCATAGAGTCGCTTTGGGAGTAGTGGCTCTTGTCGCCAAAATCAATTGCCTCGATTTTCCTCTTCCTCACTTCCTCCCCTTCCATCCCACTCTCCCACGACTGCCGAGAACCGCCCCGCGAGAGCCAGATCGACGTCGCCTTTGCCCTTCGCCCCGCAATCTTAACAACGCAATTGCTCGCCTCCATCTCCCCCCCGATGAGGGTCGAAGCTGTGAAGCCGTCATCCCCATACATGTCTTCGGCCCGCTGAGCCATGGCATGATTGATCAATCAATCCCCATGATACACTAGTAGAGCATGACCAACCGGCCTAAACAGTCGCCCGGCGGCGACGCTGCTGGTGCCGGCGAGGACGCCGCCGGCCTCAATCCCAGCGCAAGCACGTCGTCTGAGCGGCTGCCTACACAGCGCCAACAGCAAGCCGCCTTGGGCCTCGACACTGCGCTGGTTGATGCTGGCCGAAATGCCATGGAGCGCACCACCCTCCGCCCCGCCTACCGATCTACCAACAATAATGGCAACACTATTCGAGCCGTCACGCCGGACATGGAGCCTTCCGACTCTACCGTGGACCGGCTGGTTGACGTCCCCTACATGAGCCGCGGCATGGCTTCCCAGGAGACGTCGCCGCGATCCATACCAGGGGGCCCAAGCCGCAGACAGGGCATGGTCTTTAACGACTCCCTAATAGATCCCTACGATGAGGGCGCCGAGTCGAGCCCCCCGCCCGGCAATTCGCGCCTCTCCAGCAACACCATTCGACCCCGCACTCGGACAATGGACACAGCTATGCTCGCTGGGCAAAGGGCGGCTCATCCCGCCGTGGAACAACGCCATCGTGTCGGAAGTGTGAGCTCGTCAGGATCGCAAGCGGGAGGAGAAGACCTGAGGCAGCCCGCCGCCGGGTTGGAATCAACCGGCTTCCCCACCATCATGGCTGGTCGACCTCCCGAGATGCCACCACCGACCTCGGCCCCGCCGCCGCCAAAGGCCGAGAAGAAGTCAAACAAGAAATTGGTGAAGCGGCAATCGTCTCGACCAACCTCGCCGCTTGTCACGCAGCCACCTTATATCGACTCCTTGCCGTTCCCGATCCCCGCCGAAAGCCCCCACAAGCTGGTACTCCTGATGAAGACATTATGCGGCAAGATGAAGGGCGAGATTGAGTACCAGGGTGAGACGGGAGGCACTTGGTACACGGGAGTCTCCTACATTGACGAGGAGAGGGGCTGCTTGATGTTTGACTCGGGCCAGCACGGGCCATTCCATATTCCCATTGTAGCTGACCTACGGGGCTGCAGAGTATTGCCGGTCGATTACCCCCAAGCTAACAAGCGATGCCTCGAACTCGTGTCGTCGAACCCCGTTATTGAGGTCCTATTACATCCTTTAGCGCCGGAAGAGTTTGATTTCTGGCTGGCCGCTTTATTATCCTGGCAGCAGCTCCGTCCCACAGCTCTGAAACTAACTCAGAATAAGAGTGTCACTCCTGTCGGACCTGTCCGCCCGGAGCTCGTTCGGAGAGGCCTCTCGTCCGACGGAAACCAAAAATCAAATAGCATCATCAAAGTCGGAAAAGTGCAAATATGGGACAAGGGGGTAGCGCCAGGGCCCAAAGCGTTGATGAGGCGCTCCTCCACAAGAGACACGCGGTCGCCTCAACCCTCTTGGAAACGAGTCTCGTGTATTTTGCAAGACAATGGAGAGTTCAAGCTGATGGCTGAGAACGACGTTACGATATTGGCTGTCATCGATCTTGCTCAGCTTTGTCGCCACGCGATCCAGCAGCTCGACCGAACTGTGCTAGAGGAGGAATACTGCATCGCCATCTTCCCAACCTACGCCAACAACGCCAATCAACTCACCGTCGTCTCGCCGGTCTACATGGCCCTCGACGACCGGATACACTTCGAGGTCTGGTTCGCGCTGCTGCGCGCCTTTGCCGTACCGGAAGTCTACAAGGTCGATCATCCGAACGAAAAGAAGATTGGCATTGTTGTGGATGTGGAGAAGGACAACAACGGCGAGGTCTTCCGCGTAGAAAGGACCATCTCGGTCCGTGTGACAGAAGCGAAGCTCAAAGCAAAATCGTTAGACTCGGACCAGGCGGAAAAGTCTACCCGATCTCCAGATAACGACTCTCTTGTTGGGAATTACCTTGCCGAGGTCATGCTAAATGGCGAGGTGAGGGCACGAACAATGACCAAGACGGCTACAAAGAGCCCCTTCTGGAGGGAAGACTGCGAGTTCAACGATTTAGCCCCGGGACCGCTGCAGCTTTCGGTGGTGTTGAAACGAGTGGAGGGGATGTTGGACTCTTCGGGGAGCAACTCCCCGGCTTCCTCTGTTACTTTCAAGGCCAACGCCAATACTACCGAGGTGCCCTGCGGCTTGGTCGACCTGCCGTTGGCGCCATCAGCCACGGGGCCGAGAGAGTCTGAGGAATGGCAACAAATTCTTGACGATAAGCAGGAGTCGATTGGCACCATGATGGTCAAGGTGGTCTTTGACGAGCACATTGTTCTGCTCGCAAAGGTGTATCAGCCTCTTGCAGATATACTACACAACTTCAACTCGGGCCTTACCAGCGGTATCTCGACGGCGTTGCCGGGGCATTTACGACGTCTCGCTGAGCTCTTCTTGAACATCTTCCAGGTCACTGGAACGGCCAGCGAGTGGCTCATGTCGCTCGTCGAAGATGAGATTGACGGTATAGGCAGCCAAGGCACTCTCAAAAAGTACCGATTCAACAGTCGCTTAAAATCTAACGAGTCGGTCGAATCGACGAGTGACCGCGAGCTCATCGTCAGAGATATGAGCAAATCGCTCACGGGAGAGGCCAACTTGCTCTTCCGCGGCAATACATTATTGACACAAGCGCTCGAGCTGCACATGCGAAGACTTGGAAAGGAGTTTCTTGAAGACACGTTAAAGCAGAAGCTGTACCAGATCAACGAGCTCAACCCTGACTGCGAGGTCGACCCCAGCAAGATTCCACAAGGAAGCGGGGAGCTTGAAGGGCACTGGACTAGGCTGATTGACATTACGACCGAGGTCTGGCAATGTATCACAGCTTCCGCCCAGAAGCTCAATCCGGAGCTGCGGGGCATCCTTAAGTATGTCCGCGCCGTGGCTGAGGATCGCTATGGTGACTTTCTGCGGCCCGTTGCCTACACTTCCGTCTCGGGTTTCCTCTTCCTGCGATTCATCTGTCCCGCTATTCTGTCGCCAAAATTATTCGGCCTTCTTCGAGATCATCCCCGCCCACGCGCGCAGCGAACTTTTACACTGATAGCGAAAGCGCTGCAGAAACTGGCTAATCTGTCAAATTTTGGCAGACGTGAAGAATGGATGGAGCCTATGAACCGTTTCTTGAACGTGCAGCGTTCTGTTTTCAGGGACTACATTGATCAAATCTGCGATATTCCCGCCGAACGAGCCACGAGAACCCTCCATGCCAGCTACAGCACGCCGGTGACCATCCTCAACCGCCTCACCCCGACTGCACGTGAAGGCTTCCCGAGCTTGCCCTTCCTCATCGACCAACCGCGCAACTACGCCAGCTTAGTGAAGCTGTGGGTAGACCTGAAGCCTACCGACAACAAGAAAATCGAGATTGAGGGTGATCTACTCGTCTTTAGTGATCTGTGCGAGGCACTCCAAGCGCGTGCCGACTCCTGTCTTGCTAAGCATAAGAGCATGCGTCTGACCGAAGCCGAGGATCCCAACGCTGCCATTGATAATATGGCTGAGATGCTGGAACAAGCATCTCTGATTGAGTCTGTAGCCTATTCCTACCCGGGTAACACTGCATGGGCGACCGAGTTCGACCGCCCTGGGAGTTCCGGGAGTGAAACAACGGAAGACGCTGGTGGTCGGCGCAGTAAAGATCTTCGTCGCGGAAGGGAGGTCTTGGAGAAGAAATCGGGCAGCTCGAGACATGTGAGCGGTAGCTCTGGCAATACTCTAAAGGGTAAGAATGGGAAGAAGGCGGGAAGGACCATTCTAAGCGGCATCATGAGGATCGGCCAACGAGGAGAGAGTCCAGAGTCCAAGGATAAGCGATGATCAGTGACGAAAGCTGATTTATAAATCAAACGAACCAAAGGAATGAACAAACACAAGATTTGTTGTGTTGATCAATAAGCACACTATACGACTTGACGAGAAAGAGATGGGGCAATTCAGCATCACGCCTATATACTTTGACACAAGAGAAGCTCCCGCTCTGCTTCTCCTCTCCACGTTTTTTTATTTTGTCTATCTTCGCATTCTGGCGATGGATGTTAGCGTTACGTTTTGGAGTGGTGTTATCTTATATTTTCTATATCTCTCGAAAAAAGGGCAAAGAAGTTGAGAGTCGGGGTGCAAAGGAAGACCTGGGCAAGGCTCAAAGAGGCGACATTATTTTTTTTTATTTGGACTGCCGCTCGCACGACATTCGCTAATTGGGCTTTTTATTGACTGAGCAGTTTTCGCGCATGTTAAAAGCGAGCTGCAGATGGCTGAGAGCGTCCAAGGAGGGGGAACAAACAAAAGGGGGAGTGCGCCTTTCGAATCATGAATAGACGAGAGTGACCTCCCTCGATGAGCAGATTATCCTTGCGTTTTCTTGTTTAAAGATACATGCATATAGATGTGACAAAATTCAATAGCCTTTACGAGCAACTTGCTGTTCTTGATTTGTGACGATCAAATCGCAGTAGTAAGGTGGAATCATTTCGTTGAGTGCACTAGCACGAAACTACACGTTGTCATACTGTCTTTTCTGTTTTTTTTTTTTTTATTTTTTTTTATTTTTTTTTTTTTTTTTTTGATAACTTTCGATTGATTTCATCTCCTATAATATCGTCACACGTAATCATACTGGTTCCTGGCCAAGCTTCGCCTTTTCTACCCTCCCCATCTGTGCAAAGCACTACCTTCTATCCGACATTCGAACCCCATGCAACTCCATAAAACAACGAGGCTCTCTTTCCCACAACTTCCCAGAGTCAATAGACCTTGTAGTCATACTCAGGTGAAGAACTTCTTGTACGCAGCCTTCTCCTTAGCAGCCTTGGCCTGCGCCTTGGCCCTCGCGGCATTCAACTCATTCGTAACCGCCGCATCCTCCGGCGCCAGCTTCGAAGCCGACTCCAGATCCGCCAGCCCCTCGTCTAGATTCTTCATGCGCAGGTTCGCAAACCCCCTGCGGTAATACGCCTTGGCGCGATCCTTGTCCGCCAGGCCCTGAACGTCCAGCGCCGCGTGGGCGAAGCGCACGGCGTCGTCCCAGACTTCGAGTTTCGTGGAGAGCAGCGCGGCGTTGCTGTTGAGGCTGAAGCGGAGGGTTTTGAGACCTGAGACGGTTTCAGAGGAGGCGTTGTCTAGGTCGGGGTCTTCGTTGAGGTAGCGGAGGCCCTTTTGGTATTTGTCTAGGCCGAGCTCGAGGTTGCCCGCTTTGAAGGCTTTGGTGCCGAAGTCTTTGCAGGCGGAGGCAATGGTGAGGATCTTGTCGGCTGTGAGCTCTTCGCCTTCAGGGGTATCTTCGGGGAAGTCCTCGTAGCTGTCGCCTAGGCTATCTGGCTGACGGGCTTCCGCGGCAAGGGCCTCATCGGGAGAGAGCTCGCCGCAGTCGGCAATGACCATTTCCTTCTCCGGCTTGTCACCCTTGTCCGTACGAGCATTCTCAATCTGGCGCACGACAGATTTCCCGCTGATAATATGTCCAAAGACGACATGCTTCCCATCCAAATGCGGGGTGGGCACCGTCGTCAAGAAGAACTGCGACCCATTGGTATTCGGCCCAGCGTTCGCCATGCTCAGCAAGAACGGCCTATCATGCTTCTTAGGAAAACCCTCATCGTCAAACTTGCCCCCATAAATCGATTCTCCACCGGTACCGTCCCCGGCAGTAAAGTCACCTCCCTGGACCATGAACTGCTTGATAACGCGGTGGAAGGTTGAGCCCTTGTAGTGGAGGGGTTTGCCGGATTTGCCAAGCCCCTTCTCGCCGGTGCAGAGGCAGCGGAAGTTTTCGGCGGTTTTGGGGACGACGTCGGCGTAGAGTTCCATGGTGATGCGGCCGAGGGGTTTGGAGGCGGCGGTTACGTCGAAGAAGACGCGGGGGTTGGTGGTGTCCGCACTCATTGTGACTGATTTTGTTGCTTTCCTTTTTTCTATATATAGACTTTTGTTCTTTTCTTAATAGAATAGGTTTGTCTTTTCTTTTCTGGAGACAATTGGGAACAGAGGTTTGGTGGTTGGAGGGCAAGGGAGAGAGGAAGAGAGGGGAGTGAGTGAAAAAAAGAAAAGTACAGTCAAGTGAAGTAAGTGAGTGAGGCAAGGTTGAAGTAAAGTAAAGTGGGATGATGTGGTTGGTTGGCGGGGCACTCCGGCGAAGAAAATTCGATGCGAGAGAGGGAGAGAAATAGAGAGAAATAGAGCCTAACAGAACCCAACTGCTACTAAGTAAAGAACCGAACCATGTATGTAAGTACGATAGAAGTCGATGGATGGCCCTGCTGCAGATCCGGGCTGCGGGGTACTGCCGAACAAGGCTTTTTACGTATAGGTAGACTCGAACTACCCGTCCTAGTAAGAGATCCGAGAAAAGTGTTGTGAGAGAAGAGATAACAAAAGTGGCTATTGTGACTCGAAAAGACGTCCCCGTTTCCGGGAAAACGGTTTCAATTGGGTTATGATTCGAAAGAGCGGGAAGTTGAGCTGAGAAAAAAAAAAAGCAAAGAAGAAAGAGGAAAAAAAGAAAAGAAAGCGGCAGCTCTAGATCTTGTTGGTCTTGGTGGGAATGAATGATTGACGGAGTGAGGGAGGGCGAACTGTGAGTGGGGGTGAAGGTACTCATAGAAACTTCTAGTATAACCCTCGGAACCAACAGCAACCCTAACGTAGAAAATAACCCTGTCCAAGCCATGCGAACCAATGTCTGTCATACTACTACTACTACAGGTAGTATCAAGCACATGTTTTCAATGGTCAATCTGTATATTAATTCTTAGTATTGATAGGGTATCCCGTCGAGTCATAATCTATCTCTTCCCGTGTAACTTTTTCTGGGCTCGTGGAACCAGATAAAAGTATATGTCATGTCACATATCATATATTGCATGCAACTGGATCAGCAGTTGTTTTTCATCCCGTGCCCATGCCCATGCATATGCATCTGCACGAGCCGGTCGTATTGCGAGCGTAGTACAAGATCCTGCTGTTCAGGCCTTGGTCTTTCCACAAAACCGGTGAGAGATGTACTCGTCATAAACCTTCTGTTAGAGACTCCAGGGTGAGCGAATGGCCCCCCCTTTGCAATAACCTCTATCCTCTAACATTGCCTTCTCTATAGTCATAACAAAATCAAGAATGCTGCAATTCACTGCACCTTCTCATGGATTCCACGGAGGTGTACACATCTGAGTCCTCATAGGAATATAAATAATAATCTGAGCAGCCGTGGCCTCCTTATTGGGTATCCTTACTGGGCCCAGCCTCTGGCTTGCCGCCGATATTCAGCTCCAGTGTGACCTAGAACAGCGTTAACAGCCTCGCTATATGTTACACAACGCAGCAGGCTTGCGGTAGCACTTGATGGAGGGAAGCAACTTACTGGGCCGTCATTCACAAGGGCCACTTCCATCATGGCCTGGAACCTGCCGTCGCCCACGCGGTCTGGACGGTACTCTTTTCCCACAGCGGCCACGAACTGCTCATACAGCCGTTTGGCTTCTTCTGGGTTCGCCGCGCCGTGAAAGTCGGGCTTGGTGCCCTTTTTGGTCCGGGCTAGGAGTGTGAATTGGGAGACTGCACGGTCGATGTATGGTTAGCTCAAATTTGATCCCTTTATTCACCTCGTCCAGCCTTGCGAGATCACCTACCGCATAGGATCTCGCCTTCAATATCCATCACACTTCTCTTCCACTTGATTTCCGCTGGTGTCAGGCTTAAGCTCTTCATGTATTTGGGACAGGGTTCATTTCCAGCTCACCCTACCGCCTGCATCGTCATCCCAGAGCTTCATTTTGCAGACTTTGGTCGCCATGGCGCTCATGTCCTTGTCGGTGTCACCAGGCGCAACGGCGGCAAAGACTAGGACACCTTTCCCAATAGATGAGACGATCTCCTGATTCACTGTCACGGAGGCGGAAAGAACCCGCTGGATGATGGCTGTGATCCGCTGGTCAACATGGTTGGGTTCTCATTCCGGCTGGTATTCTGGGCCATTACATGAGCCGGTAGCTCCATACCCTTCATTTTGATAGTTGAGTTTTGCTTTGGTAGAGTTTGCGCCGCCGGTAGGTTGGTTCCACTGGTGATGTGGGCGGAAACTGAACAGGAGGGACTCGTAAGTTTGGTGTAATGAACTGTGTCGCCGTTGCGCGATGGGATACAACAATGATCAAATTGGCACTGTTGACAAACGATACGACACACAAGAAAATGACAATAAAAGCCGCCAGTCGATGGTTATGACACGGCCCTTTTAATTTCTGAATAGTCTCAATAGTCAGTACGAGTATCCGTAGGCATTCGGTGGGTAAGGCAATGAATAAGGTAGCGCTTAATATGCGACAATGCCGATCGCTCAATGGCCAGCAGTAGCGCACTAGCGCGCGCTGACTCTCAGCTGGGTGGCCTTAGCCTTAGCCTTAGCCTTAGCCATTAGCCTCAGCGAGTGCAGTGCTGCCACGCCAGTAGGAATGCCAGGTGTCATGTGATTCGCCAGCTCAACCTGCTACTGGGTATGGCAACTCTTCGGTCAGCGAAACGCCAGCCGTAAACGAGGCGACCAGCAAACTTCGCATCAACAAAGACGATTGCGAGACCGACACCGACCTCGAACGTTGCCTTCTTAGAGAGCAGTGCTGCGCGACTTTGAAAGTGCTGCGCGTGGCTCTGTGGGCAGCCTAAGCGACGCGCGACCGTACAAGTCACCACCACCGACGCCAATCTCCCATCTCCCCGAGCAAACGTCTGACCTTTCTGGCCGGCCCAGACTGAAACTCTCCGAATCAAACAAGCCCCAGCCGGCAAAAGCGAACCCACGATTCTTCCAAACCAATCTTTGAGTGCCGACGTGCGCTCGCACATACAGGCACAATGGCGGCGAGGAAACTACAACAAGAAGTCGACAAGTGCTTCAAGAAGGTGGCCGAGGGCGTAGCCGAGTTCGAGGCCATCTACGAGAAGATTGAGCAGTCAAATAACCTGGCCCAGAAGGAGAAGCAAGAAGATAACCTCAAGCGCGAGATCAAGAAGCTCCAGCGCCTGAGGGATCAGATCAAGACATGGGCTGCCAGCAATGACATCAAGGACAAGGCTCCGTTACTGGAGCACCGCCGGTTGATAGAAACTGTTCGTGTTGCGCCTGTTTGCGATTGCTGATTGTTGGCTGACATACTGGAAATTATAGCAAATGGAAAAGTTCAAGGCTGTGGAGAAGGCCATGAAGACGAAAGCTTACTCCAAGGAGGGACTATCAGCGGCGGCCAAACTCGACCCCAAGGAGCAAGCCAAGGTGGACTGCATCGAATTTCTCAGCAATTCCGTCGACGAGCTCGAACAACAAATCGAGGCACTCGAAGCCGAGAGCGACCAGATTTCCGCGACAATGAAGAAGGGCAAGTCCCAACAAGCCAAGGCCGAGCGCATCGCCGAAATCGAAAACATCATCGAGAAGCACAAGTGGCACCAGGGCAAACTAGAGCTCATCCGGCGGTCACTAGAAAATGGTGGCGTCGAGACGGAGCAGGTCATGGAATTGGAGGAGAGCATCAAGTACTACCTGACGGACGGCATGAATGAGGACTACATGGACGACGAGGAGATGTACGATGATCTCGAGCTGGAGGATGAAGAGGGCACGTATGGCCTAACGGGCGACAATGAGAAGGGCTCTTCGCAAGACAATCAATCTGTGCAAGAAGAACCAACACCCGAACCGGAACTGCCGCCCAAGCCAAAGAAATCGCAGAAAGAGCCGGATACAGCAGCGTTGCGGCGACCGTCGGCGCAGACCAAGTCGCCTTTGCCTGCGCTAGCAACACTGCATACTCCGTTACCGACAATCAGCAATGGCAATAACAGCGGGCCTACAATGAAACCGGCTCAGGTTCCCTCAAGACCAGCTGGCGAGGGCCTGAAATACGCTTCAGCGGCTGCGGCTGCGGCAGCAAGTGATAAAGCTAGTGTCGGAATTTCACCATTGCCGCCGCCGCCGGGTTCCCAAGGCATCTCTCCGTTGCCGCCGTTATCGAAATCCAGCGCGACAAGCTCTCCTGCGACGACTTCTGCGCAACCAGCCGCTTCACAAGCTGGCGAGCCGAAGCAATCCGTACCGAGCGAACCCGATTTACCGGCGCCAGTACCACGGTCGAAGAAATCGAAAGCAGCAGGAAAACAACCGGCGGCACCCGAGCCATCAGAATCCTCCAAAGGTAAGCTGGGCAGTGATGGATACTTGTCATTTCTAGAGTCTAACAACTTTATAGCAGCAGCACCTCACACCAATGGTGTCACGAACGGCATCAAGCCAATCGAAGAGGAGCCAGAGGAGTCTATCTACCACCTGCCGTCATCATTACAAGATCTGGTCGATTCATATGATGCCTCGAAGAAGCGGCCGGCTCATCCTGCATCGCAAGCAGCCGTTCGAATGATGACGGCCAGCCAAGCGAACTGCCCTGATCCGTCCGACGCCGAATGCCCGCGAACGTACCGTCCTGAGGCCCCTGTGGCAGCAGCAGCAGCCGCCGGATTCCCCAAGGAGCCCCTGCCGATCTTTGACGACCCCCGGTTATACTCGCGTATAGACCCAGACACATTGTTCTACGTCTTTTACTACAAGCAAGGGACGCCGCATCAATATCTGGCTGCCAAGGCGCTGAAGGACCAAAGTTGGCGGTTCCATAAGCAGTACCAGACGTGGTTTCAGCGTCATGAAGAGCCCAAGAGTATCACCGACGAGTTTGAGCAGGGCACCTACCGGTTCTTTGACTACGAAAGCACTTGGTTTGTCTATCCCACCGCGAAGTCGTATTTTTACACGCTAACATTTTGGCAGGATGAACCGGAGAAAGGCGGACTTCAAGTTTGCCTACAAATTCCTGGAGGACGACATCTAAGTGCTCGTGGTGCGTTTGCTTTCGCGGGATCGACACTCAATTTGGGCGGCGTACAGAGAGGTTAAGCCGCGCTCGGCTCTGGTCAGGATGAAAGGGAGGGGAGGCCGGGAGGACAGGCAGACGGCTAGGCTTTCCCCTCTCCTCTCTCTCTTCCGACGGTGTTTAAAGTTCTTTGTGCCACCCGTTGTTTTACACTGCTACCTTGCTTACTACTACTACTACTACTACTACAACAACCGCGGCTATCAATTTTCGATGGATTTTTGGGGTAAGCGGAAGTTTAAGGGAACGGGAGGGAGGCAACTTTGTCTGAAATACAATTCTAATTCAGAGTCTGCTCCGTGGATCAGGGTCCGCGGGCTGACGGTGTATCTTTGATGGATGACAACAGCCTTGAAAGAAAGGGGCGTTTTTTGCCTTTACTTGTGCTTGCTTGCTTTTTTTTTGTTTATTTAGCAGCCTGTGATTATGACGAATGATTCGTCCCATGACGATACGAATGGCCGTTGCCTGACTGGTGGCGTTTGTTCTTCTTTTTTTTTCTCGTACTACTAATCCAGTGCCTAGAGCGGGCATGTCTCCGACCCATGTTCCCGCTATGAGTTGCCGAGAGATTAGGCATCCGTCGATCCCCAGACGGCGGTAGCTCGTAGTAGTCGTACGGAGGTGTGTCAAGGTAACTTGTGCATTGTTACTCACGGGAAGCGAAAAAAGGTCCGTTGGGTGTGTTGATATGTTGTCTCCAATTGTCGTGGCCAAGGCACAAGGAACGATGGCGAGAAATCACAACTCTGCTTTATTGTTATCACGGTACTTCAGTTTCTACTCTACCTGCATGATTTAGTAGGGTAAGATACTTTTGAGGAGCTCCATCGTCACATCCCCGACTAAAGTTACGGGCAAGGCTTAGCTAGCTTTACAGCAGAATGTATTATAGAGTAGCCACAGCCAAGGCTGAACTAGGAGATAGAGGTAGTCATAGACATTTAGGAAAGATACCTACTCTAGTGGCAGTCGCCCAACTCTTGCTAGGAGAGAAAGGGAGAGAATGAAGAGATAATCAATCTAATAATATAGTTACAAGTATAGTACTATATATCTTAGTACTACTACTAGCTAGTAAAAGAACATATCTCATATAATAAGACAGGAAGATTAATAAAAGGAATAATATTATGAAAGGGAACGAAGAAGAAAAAAAAAAAAAAAATCAAGCACCAAACGTGGGTCGAACACGTGACCTTAGGATCTGCAATCCCACGCTGTAACTTGTTAGAACTAAGTAGGCAAACGTTGTGCGGGGATCAGAATCTTACCTCTACCACTGAGCTATTGATGCTGTGTTAGAATATTGCTCTTAAGAAAGTCTTATATAGGTATGGTTTTCGCTCCTGTATACCCCGCCTTCGGCCTGCTACCATCGTGATGAATTTTAGGCTGCATGATAATACTAACTCTCCTCTATTGTATTTTCCACTATCAGTATCATAAACTACACGGCAAAGAAGATTAATATCTATGCTGCGATTCCTGAAAATAAGGGATAATAATGGACCCCAGAGATCATCTCTCACCAGGATTTATCCACTTCTTCGGAGATCTTTGGCTCGAAACCCTAGAATCTGACCGCGATCAATATTGGGTATCCGCAATCGAGCAGCTTCGACCACACCTAAAGGATCTCCAAGCAAGAACAGAAGGTTAGCTTTTCTTGCGAGCTGGTTAAAGTAGTGCTTAGGAAAGTACTGATATTTTATAATATGCCCTAGCTCTATATCGAAAACGGAGCCAAACATGGACGTACGAAAACGAGTTCAATAGATTAGCTGAGGATGATGTCCTAGCATGGGCTTCTCTTGGTGTTACTCGCGATCCATCCTTTATGATTCCACCTAGTGGGCCACTGAATGCCGCAATTGCCTGTCATTTGCATTGCCCATCTTTTAGCGTGGCAGATCCCTATCACCGGGAAACAGCAGACGAAACAAACGTGTGTGTAAAGCAATTGCTTGACATCGGGTTTACCCCTAATCGTTGCCTTATATACGACCATTTGTTTCGGCGCGAAGCTCTCGACGGATTTCAATTCTATCCTCAACGAGTACTAGACCTGCAGGAAGCTTTCACAGACAAGCTTAGAGAAAATATGCTTGCTACTGTTGAAATCCGCTGGGGTAGTTGCGTTCGTGATAGAGTAATGGAGAAACGTAATCTTACATCACTAAACTTACAAGGTAAGTATAAAGGAGTACAGATCTGGTTAGAATGGGAAAGGAACCCAGCCTTAAAAAGCAATGCTTGGCGGTTGCTTCGTTTTATTATATTTGTCCAACATCCGCAGCGAATGCTCTATGGCAGTCGCTCTACAAGAGGCGTGCTACAAGACCTCCATCTTACAGTAGGAGCGAAGCTTGCAAAAGTAGTGATTGATGAGCATTTCTACGAAACTACGCATAAGCCAGGCACCTACAGCAGGCTTACATCGTGGCAACAGAAAAGACAGCAGAGTATGAATGCCTTAGCTATTCGCGAGGTATCTAGTTGCTCTTTATACTTGCCCGACTCACTTCCGTCAGACCATAACCTATCAGCACCGTCGGAATTCGCAGACTTTAAAGCTTCTCTTCAACCTCCGATAGCCCAATTCAGCACCCACCAAGATGAGGTATGAACTCTGTAGATATAGTATCTAACTTTACTAATATGATAAGCAAAAGCAAAATCTGACGGTCAGGGAATCTGTTATGCTAGCTAGAGAGCTAGGTGAGCCAGAGCAGCAGAAGAGCCTCTACTTTCTCGTGTCCTCGCTTCTGGGAGCAGGGGCTAAGTTACAGGATGCACTCTTGCTATGTGGTCTGTGCAGTGCTGAGGGTTATAACGTCTCTAACCTCTTTGCTTGGGACGATATCCCTAGAGAGCTTATTACATGGATTCAGACACAGGAAGGACTGATGATTGATAATAAACCGATCGCGTCTACGGAGGATCTACTTAGGACACACAGGCTTCTCTGCCGACAGCAGCCGCGTATGAGTCTTGAAAGCGATGGTATTGTTAATATTATTATCGATATCGCAATTAGATACTACAAGCAGATCGAGCCTATAGGGCGAGATAGTAGCAGGCTTGCTCAGCTTGTTGTTGATGGGACTCCACCTCGCCATATTATGCCCCGAAAATGTGGCCTTTGTGGTCAGCGAATTCTCGACGACGCACGATCTCGGTATAAGAAGAATGATCCTAGGAGATACGTGTTGCGTTTCCTACAGAATGGTTGCGGCATGCCTCAATGTCCAGGCAATCAACAAGGCACCTGGGCACTCCCATCCAATACGTCTATCAAGTACACCCGTCCAGACAGCCACAGGCTCGCTGCAGAACCAAGGCAGGCCACTTGGGAAATTTACTTCCTCCGAACGGATTTCAGTGCTAGCAGCTTTCCAGGGCACATTCTAATTCAGTGTCAGGGTTGCAAGAAGACCGAGTCTGATGACAAAAACCCACGATGGACTCGGGAATCCTATCCTCGGTACGTTCTTCGACGGCCACGCTGTCGTATATGTAGCTCGAAGAACACGAATTGGAAGCCAAAGGATGAAAGTATTTCTTGGGTGGACTCTTCAAAACTCTCAAGAAAATGGGCTGGACTTAAAAGACAGCCAGGATTCGATCCGGAAGATGTTATCAATAATCCGGATTGGTACTTCCCAGCTGTCCAGCGCGGCAAACATTCTGGTTCGAAGCATTCACTTGTTTAATTACAGGCCGCGTAATTTACAAAATCCTGCTAAGGATTCTATACGTTCTAGGATTTGATATGCCCTGTACGTTACTGTTAATAATCACGCTAGAAACGGATTTAGACGATAACATCTATCGGGGTTGACTACTACCTTACTATACTTACTATAGTCGTAGTACTACTACTTAGTACTAAATACTAAGATTAAGGTAAGGCACTTAGTACCTTAGTACCTGCCTTAGAGTGAAGCAGAATATACATTTAGGCAGGCGGTGAAGGCAGCAAAGGGTCAGAAACTGCAAGAGCGTCCTTCTCACGAGATGGGGAATTGAAAGAGGAAGGAAGGAACGCTAAGAGCTAAGAAAGTGACGATGCAGTTGTTACATAGTCGAGCGAACATTGCTTCAAATTTCTCCTACAACTCTTCTGAGACCCTCAAGACAGAAAGCATGACTTGGAGTAAGACAGCCTTAGTAGCGAGCCTCATCTCGTGGCGGTCAGATAACCTTGAGCAAGCCACTCTGACTGGACTGCCTGCCACTCTTCGCACAGCGCCAGCCCATCCTGAGACACGACGGGACTTGGGCGTCATCTCTTTGACTATACCGCCTTTTGTCCTTCGTATCTTTTCTTTTCTTGCCTTTTCTGCTGATACAGCTCGCCTCACTATTGACATGGCGCACGCGCCATCACCTGGCTGCACTTCCTGAGCATCGACAAAAAGGATCAATTGACTCCGATGGGACATCTAGATCGGCCATGACAGACGGACGGGGCAGTACGCGAAGAAATGGGGTGAGCGATTGGCAATCGTCCCCACGCCATGCCATGCCAGGTCGCTAAGGTGCGTAGGGATTAATGGGGTTGCCCAAATTCAAATTGGTTCGCAGGACATGTACTGACGGAGGACAAGGCGACAGGAATAGGCAAACGCAGCATGCCAGCGAGGCTCACCCCTGGGCTCCGCGATGCGACTTACCGCTCCTTTGTACTTGAGTATCCCTTCCCTCCTTTCTGCAGAGGTGGTTGTTCTGGCATGGGTGCCGCCACGGCTGACTGCCTGGCTGATTGAGTGTGAAGATAGGTATAGGTGTAGCAGCTTGAAGCCAGCCATTTGTTGAGTTGCTGACGGCTGATTTCGTGACAGATGTTGCCTTGACCGTGGCACTCTAAGACGCACCTCGCAGACACACGGTATGCGCTCAAGCAACCACTCCACTGCAAGGTGCCCACGCCGACCCCAAACTGACGCACACACTCCCTTTGCTGCAGCTGTGCTGTGCCTCTCCACAGCATATTACAGTCTTGACTCTGGAGACGGCGCCAGCAGTGTTTAGCTCCGATTCAAGTGTGGACACACTCACTCACTGGTGTCAAGTGATGGTACTGGGGACCAATGGCTGCGTGGCTGTGTACCTACGCTTCCTTTGCTTTTGCTCCCTCTTGTTTCTCGCACCAATTGGGGCTTTGCTGCTGTATCCTGTATGCTTCCCCCCCGTGCGGCTGAAGAGGGCTATTGTGCTGGCAACTCGTCTACCGAGTACCGACTTGCACGGGTTATTACCTCACTGACTTTTGATTCAATTAGTGACAGCGCGGCATTTCGGCAACGTTCCAAGCCACTCCGTATCCACGACTTGACCATGAGACGATTGCTGCGCACAGTCAGTCACGGTCAGCGAGGACAGCAGAGCCTCCGATGGAGCCCTGCCTCGTCATACCGCATAACTCGTACTGTCTGCTAGCAGCGTTCTCTCTCACTCGCCCTCCCATTTCCTCTTTTGGGATGATTCCGTTTAGGGAAGAGGGAGAGTCCTACGCCTACACCTCGCGCGTAGGACAAATGACTACCTATTACAACCGACAATTACTAGCTCCGTAGCATCTGCTATCGCATCGCACCATGCATGGTACTGCCACCTCGCCAGTTCCTCGTGTGCCCACGTATCTCCCCAGGCTGTCTTGGTCCGTCCCGTCCTGTCGTCAGCCGCCAGGTCCTGCGATGCATCAAAACAATCGCAATTGCACAGCCGCCTGCCGCATGCCAACTTTTGGTATCGCTGTCAATGTCATGGCTGGCTTTGCTAGCTCGCTGCGTACTAACCACTAAACAGTTGACTAGTCCTGGGAGCCTGCATATCCTGTCTGGCCTTATCTCGACGCACTCCACCTGTAGCTACCTCGGTATGTGCAGTTGTCTTGTTTGCTGCCTGCTTCATGACACAGGTCTTCTTCTTGTTCTTCTTTGGCTTAGCGGAAGGCGGAGGCGTCATTCAACGAGCTGCAGGCAGTGTATAGTCTCATTTCTCAAACTTGTACGGACCACTCACCCGTCCCACGAGCATGACCGGGAGCTCTCACCCAGTTATTTTCTTTTTGGGTCGTCTCGTCCGTCTGGCTAGGCTCTCTGCCTGGCCAGCTTCATGGCCACATCCCCAAGCTTATGGCGTCCGTCATAGGCATGTGCAACTTTTCTTTTCCGTCTTTGGCCACTTGTCTTCTCAATGGCTAGTCCTTTCCTCCAGGCGCTACCCTTGTTTCTTGTCCTACCACCCTTTTTTCCCCCTTACCCTTACCTGTCTGCCCTCATAATACTACTTTCCCCTTGGCTGTCTGAGGACAGCGGCCAGCAATTCCGTGCATCGGGGCTGCACCGACTTCGCCTCACCGTCATGCCGCCCCGGACCCTCCCCTCTTCTATTGGACTTTCACCTTCTGAGGTCATATCTTCTTTACAGGGATTAGCCACGTCTTATACACGCTTCCTCTCAGTGATCGGTCGGGTCGCATGTGGAGACAGCGCTTTTCCTCATCCATGCCTTCTGTATACATAACTATGTACGTGAGCTGGGTACAAGTAGTGGGCGTGAACCCAGACCCATAATCATACATATGTACTCGTATAGTCGACACTCCTGGGAAACACTTCCGGCTTCCGGTCAAGACTTTCTTACCTGATTCTCCCATCCTGATTCCTGACCCATGCATGATCTGCACACATCAGCACCCACAATTGACTTTCCCACAGACACCCTGGCCCCAGCTGCCACTTGTGACTTGGCTCACCCAAGTGGCCCGGCTTGAAGGTATCATTCTAGAAGTCTTCTACGGTCCCCACCTTAACTTCGGTCACTCACTCCCGATTCCTTCTTGTTTTCCTGTTTCATTTTCTGTCGGACAAGAAGCCGGAGCACAAAGAGTCACCCATACACTCAACTGGCCCTTAGCCGCCTCACTTCTTGACTACACTGCCCAAAGTGCGATAACAGTCTTGGCTATCGCTACCGGCACATGAGCCTCTTCCCACCCCACCAAACGAAGCGCCTACTACCTGATCTAAGCATATATATCTAGCGCTATATGCCCTTCCTGATCTTACCTCCTCCCCATCACATACTGAACTTATCTTGTTTTCCCTCCCACATATATTACATTATATTGGTCCTTCTTTGACGGACCATATTCACAGTCAACTGCTTCAGCCGTGTTGACGTCCCTACTCTGCGGCAGTCCGAGGATTGCCAAACATATGACAAAGAAGAACGACACGGACTTTTTGCTTTCTTTCTTTTGAATATTGTCACATATCATCTGATTACCTATCTCGACAAACCCTGGAAGCAGTCGGATCTCGCAACAATGTGCAACCGGCCTTTGGAGGAAGGGGGCGACAGCTGGAATGACGCCAACATGGAAGTTGAGCATCTCAACACCATTGACCAGTACAATCCCTATGATGGATGGTACGGGTCTCCGCTGGATTTCGAGCTGACCTTGCCTGAGTCTCAACCACTCACTCAGGCCAGCAGCTCCGAAGGCAGTGCTTACAGCCTTAGTCCATACTCTCCTATGATGGACTCGTTCAATTCCCCCATCAACAGTCCCATTGACGACACTATCGACCCTAATCTTCTCGAAATACCCAACCCGCCAGGATGGTATGAATTGGATCCCGTCATGTACCCTCCCGTCTTCGAGATGCCTCACAGTCCACCGCGTTCCGCCCCGCCGGTCCCTCCGACTCCCGGGAAGAAAAGGTACTTTGATCTCACTTACACCTCCTCACACAAGACTTGCTAACAGGAATGTCGCAGGGCTGACTCTTCCGGTGTTACATGCCCATACTGCTCCCACAAGCCCAAGCGCCGCGCCGACCTCAACCGCCACATCTCCCACGTTCACAAGCCCGCTAGCCGCTTGCGTCACTATCGCTGCGATTACCGTCCCTGCACCAGGAGAGACGAGCCGTTCTCTCGTCGTGATCACTTCCGAGATCACCTCCGTGATTACCACAAAGAAGACATTGAGAAGCGCGGTGTCACAGTCGACGACGCCTGGTACTGGGATCGCAATACCAAGCCAGGATGGTGGAGATGCAGCAAGTGCCTCATCAGGGTCTCCGTGGAGGAGCATGGCTGGGAGTGCCATTCTTGCGGGGGCATGTGCTGCGCGAAGAGGCAAGAGGTCCGAATGGCATGATTGAATGCCTTCCAATTCATCGGCTCCACTTGTTCCATCATCTTTCTAGAAGACGGGCGTGCCGATACTTGGCAGGAGGGGGGTGAGGGTGGTATCCTGACTGCGTTGTCATGATGGATGTGTGGAACTGGGGCAGAGGTGAAGGGGGGGTAACGTCACCGACTTGTCTAAGGCTGAACGATAGGATCTCCTCGGATTCCCAGCCTTCTTTTCTCACCCAATCGACCCCTGACCAAGCGGCCCGCATACCAATTGCGCTTCTTTACGAATTGGGGGGGAGTTTGTACCACATGACTATTTCTCTTTCTTGTGCGAGGTCACTCTGGTTGTTTTCTTCCCCTTGATCCCAGCGTGCTTTATTTCCTGCTAATTATCGTGGTTGTCTTGATTTGGTATAGACTTGCTTTCTTGGGCCATGTACAATCAGGTTGCCATTTCTTACGTCCTTGCCTTTTTTTTTATTCTCATTTGGCCTTCTTTTTTCTATACCCCATTGTTTTAGTTAGTATTTTGGATCATGATGTCTGGTATGATGAGCTTTATGATAGACCGATTACTATTTCATGAATCAGAATTTGAATTATTTCTGTTATTGACTTTTTCTCTACTAAACGTCGCTTACCGAACTTGCTTACGCTTACTGGGGTCTTGATTAACTGCTCGGGACGGTTACCCCTTGCTTGCTCATCTTTGCGTACATGTCTACGCGTACTCTTTCGCAACCGATGAATACGACGTAATCAGTTGGTACAACCCACCGACCAGGCAGGGGATCAGCGTTGGTCTGAGCTTCCTGCGTGGAATTCTTCCAGAAGACTTGGGGGTGGCGGAGCAAGTCCACTTCCACTTCCACATCCACTCCCAACCTCCGCGCATAAAGCAAGACGCAGACGAAGAAAAAAGCACAGACAAGAACAAGTTGCGAATGAGATGTAAAGATGGCTGTGGAGGCCGCCCTAGACTATGACATGATGGGATGTGGGCAGTGGTGGTGGGTTCATTTAGCACAGCCAGTCAGCCCAACAAATGGGGCTGGGTCACACACACACACGAATGACTTTTCTCCACTTCTTCCTTCTCTCGCCCTTCTACCGGGCTTCTACGCGCCCGCCCGCTTATTTGTTCTTTTTACTCCTGCCATGGATGGATGGATGTATTACTCTTTGCATGGGTTATTGCTCTCCTGCATGATGGAAGTAACTTGAAAAGACAAGCTAGACGAACGAGAACGCGAGAACCAATCATTCAGCCGTCCGATTGTCATGGGGGGCCTGGAAACCCGCCTCTATTTTCTTGCTATCTCGTTGGCTGCTATCGTAGAACCCAAGGTCCCGGTGCACAGACGTTTTTGCCGAACCTCGTCTCTCGTTATCTGAGGCGAATCCACCTGGATCAGTTGACTCGGACCCGAATCTTGGTCGATGGTACATATCGTTGACCACATGATATCGAACGTCACTACGCACGAACAAGTGCTTCTAGCGTATTCCCTCATCGGGAAGGTCCCTTTCCGCCAATCATCCCCTTCCTCGGTGCCGTGTGTCATTAACAATACATGTACACCAGAAATATACAAACCAGCCGTGTTTCTTCTCGTGCGGGAAATCAATCAAGTCTCATTCGTCCCCGCTCTCGATAGGATCGCCTTCGAAATTCGGAAACGCCCGAAAATCCGGGCGGCTTGTGTCTCTCTTTCGTGGTCGCCCCTTGCTTTGCCTCCGCGGCCGTGCAAGAGGTGGGCAGCGCACGGTCGCCGTGGAGAGTCTCCCGATGAATGGCTGTGGATGGTGGAATCGATGCTCTGCAGATGACCCTGCGTTGATACAAGGAGAGCCACGTTGTGCTGCAAGCGAGGTCGCGGTATCTGTATCTGTATCCGTCGGGATCGCCGAAATGGTGCTGGAAGTGGTCGTGGGTGCTGTGGCTGGCAAGGGTGAACTACGCGGTTGAGATGCACTGTCGGGCGCATACGCATAGTCAGACGGTGGCATTTTGGAAGAAGATGATGGCGCTTCGACGGTGATGCTCGCCACGGGCGTCGATGCTTGGAGAAGCTGCTGTGTTGTTTGAATGCGCGCCTCCTCGAACGCCCGGCGCTTGATGTCTGCCTCGTCATCCTCAAACACAAACTTTTTCCAGATCTCATCTTGATCAATCTCGACCGGGTCGTCCCCCGTGTCCTTGGGTTGAAGTGTTGCCCCGCTTGGCGAATGGTCCAGGAGTTTCTTCAACCCCTGGAAGTCGGGTGAAGGGGGTAGGGTGTGAATTGAAGCGAGGCCCAAGTTGCTTGCGCTATCCCGGAATGTTTCGAGAGTTTCTGTCTCGGCCGAGTCGTCTTCAGCAAATTGCGGTGTCGAATTTGTGAGGCGGGACGCCTCTTGGACCGGGCTGTGGTTGTTAGTGGACGATTGTTGCCCAGCAGGGCTTGAGCCAGGGTCGGTGAATGCTTCTGCAAGTTCCTTTCGAATCGTTTCGGAATCTATGATCACTGGGCTGTCGTCTTCTGCACATTCACTTGGCTTTGAACTCGACTCTTCGTGTGTTGATCGACTGGGAGAGCTGGAGGCACGCTATACCTGGCTCACCCCGGGTGTCAGTGCTCTGGTCTCGCTGGTATGGGTGCTTCGAGTAGGCGTATGAAACGTGTGGTTGTCACTGCTGATATCTAACCAGCCTTTCCATTGTGTGTCGTCTCTTTCGAATTGCCTAGTAGGCCTAGAGACTTGGCCAGCATCTGCTACCATGCTTTGCGCCTCTTCGAAGCCTGGTGGCTCAAAGTCCACGAACCACCGGGGCTTATCCCCTCGCGAGGGCTGAGGATGGTACAAATTCGGCGTAGACTGAACGGTGTACTGTGGCTCCTCTATAGGTGAGCTGCGATCTATTGATGGATTCGAATTGTATGATGCGCGGTGACGCGTGTCGTCAAAGTCATGGTGGTAATTGCCTCCTTCCCGTTGACTCTGGTCAAAGGATTGGTGCCCCTGATTCAGCTGTACACCCCGGAATAGCAATGGAGAGCTCGAACCCGTGGTCTCGGAATGTCCCACGTTACTTTCCCAGTCCTGAAGCGAAGGCAGGGAATGGTGGGCGCTGCCAGGGCTTCTGACTGTGTTGCCGTCCCGACTCCAGCGCAGGCTTTGACTTCCAATGCGGAATCTAAATGGTTCATCTGCCGATTGTGCTATGCTCTTCTGAGTGTATGCTTGTCTATGACGTGACATTGGCGGTAAATGCAAAGGAGGGCTGTCATGATGAGGAGTTCTTCCAGTCTGCGAGGCTTTTGAACCTCTGGCCTTGGGGGGATGGTTGCTTTGTTGGTACTCGAGAATCAATGGCCTTTGCATTTCAATACCGGACCAGTCATTTTTCTCTAGCAATCTTCTCCGCTTCTCTTCGAGACCTGGTGTTTCATTGTAATCATTTGTCTCGCTGAAAGCTTCCTCAAGGCGGCTCCGTTTTCCGAGGATGCCTTGTACGGACTGGTCGTCGCTTCCGGCAGAAGTTGGACCAGGATCGCTTGACAGTTGCGTAAGCTGCTTCTTTGAGGTCGCTGTCGAGCTCTTGAGCCTGGTTCGTAGATTTTGAGAAGCGTGATCGGCATTAGCACCCGTGGTAGCTTCGGTAATGTAGCTGGGGATGAATGGAGCCGCCATGTTGGAAGGCCTACCAGCCGAAGACTGGCGAATACGAGCGCGGGCCTTTGCAAAGTATTGCTTCTGACGAGCGGTCTCCGCAGTCCATCCTTTGCGATGGGAATGGCGATGAAGGCTTCCTTCGGTCCAGTTCATCTTGGCTGGAGATATGTTGGCTCAATTGATGTGGACCAAAGGTGAGGAAGAGTAGAAATGCGCTCCTTATCCATTGTAGAAAGTGATGGGTTTCTCAAGTGGTCAAAGAAAACCTGAAAGGACTGTGAATCATGGAAGAGGATCATGTGACGAAATTCCGAGATGAATGATGGGTTAATGGCGGCAAGAGCGAGGCAGAGAGGCAGAGGACACCTTCCTTCCCTCACTGAACGAGGAACCTTACTGAACCTGAGCAAGCCACAATGCTACAACTCAAATGTCACATGATAATACTATTATACTTAGTAACTTAGTAGTAGTAGTAGTAGTAGGCAGTTGACTTGACCAGTCGGATACCATCCATCGTAAATGTAAGTGGAATTGGTCAAGAACTGGATTCCGTCATCATTCATCTCCCCGCGGCAGCGTTTGGAAGGTATTTCCAAAATCATTGTCAAGAGTAGAAGAGCACAGCGGAGCTCCTCCATCTCATTTGATAGCTTGTCATACGTGATGATCGACAGCATCGTGGGTACACTCGTGGGTATCAAAAGACCAGTCACTTGATCTGCCATGGGGCTTGGATCTCTTCGAGATGGAGATTGGGACCTCCACATCTCACCCAGCGGAATTGGCTCACATGCAGATGAGTTGGACGCGGAGGCAACTTCAAGTTAAAGCTATGGTAGAGTTCAAGCTTCAATAGCACTAGCAGGCACTATATGATACGAATGCGGGAAGTAGTTTGATAAAAAGTTATAAAATAATTAATTATATTACTTAGACTTGATATCTTAATATCTCTGATATTAATTATCATCTATATCTTAGCTACCCTATAACTAAGTCTAATTATTACAGTTAGCCATACTATAGTCATAATAATTAAGGTCCTTTATTAGCAAAGATAAGAATGTTTTGCGTGAAGGGGAGGTGAAACTGCTTCAGTAATGTGTCATGTTATGTTACTTAGCGTTAAAACTAACTCGGAAGTGAGAGCTTGCCGAAATTGTTAGGGCTACCCTCAAAATGTTATCAAGATCGCGGACAACTCTGTTTACTGGAGCGCATGGAACTAAGTACGCCTCTCTTTCCAAAACGTACCCCAAACGTGAGCCATTGTAGCATGGCTTGAGCTGCACAAGAACGCTGCTTGCCAGTACCGCGACCTGTTTTGTCCATATCAACTTCTCATGATAAGCTGGTCGGTTTTTATATGTAGGTAGGATTGAATGACCCGGGAGCAGAGAACTTAATTCTAACAATAATCAACAGGTCTCTGGCTCGGAGGCACGTCCTAACCAACCCTGGTGTCGGGGCCTATTATGCTAACCACGGAAAGTAAGTGCGTCCGGGAACCCGAGGCTGGAGATTGCCAATGGCAATAGATATTACGGGAATCCCGAGGACAGGGGAATGTTAACTCAATTACTATTCACTTAACACTTAACTTCACCTGGCTTAGCCTGGCCTGACTAAAGGATTAGTTTCATGCCTTTTGCAAAGTTCTCTAACGCGATCGCTCGATAGTTTGCGGCTGAGGCGGATAATAACTGAACCCGGCACTCTATCGAGACTTGTTAGGGCTCTGGACCCAGACACATTCAATCACCGGCTCTACATAGAACCCAATTTACGGCAACATTTAACGGGCAACACATCCACCATTAATAACAAGTATCCCCTAAGGCCCTATCACCGGACGTACCTCGGCCTCCGGAAGACCCCGGGCCGCTACAAAGCATATCGGCTACAGTACGCAATACATACCCACGTCGCCACAAGAACAGATACTCAGCTGCATTAATTAGATTTCGGAAATGTCTAGGGTTTCTGCTTCATATTTACCATCGCTAAAACGAGCGAAATCTAAAACATGCGAAATCTTCCTCCTTTGCTTGCTACACATCTAGTATCTTTTTACACCATGTTAAACAACTAAGTATAAGTCTTTGTCGACTTTGGTGGGAGAGGTTTTAGGTAATTCCGGCCATTATGATCAACCACGAAGACATGCGAGGACCCATCAACGACTTCTGTAGCTGTTGCTACAAAGCCAGTGATTGTGGCGCGCACGAATATTGCGGAACTTGCCAAGAGTGTTTCACCAATTGAATTTACAACTTCCACCTAAACTTTGTTCTTTTTCTTTTTTCCCATCGACTGGTACCAGGGCGGTCTTTGAGCACTGCCGAGCCTAATCTTTCTAAAAGCGCTCCTGAATGTTGCTGCTGCCGCTGACTCAACCAATCGTCATGTTGGAGGGTCATGGATAGGCGATACTGATCAAGACCAGTCACCATCGTCAACAATTATCTCTCCACACTCAGCCGCCTCACGCATTTGCTGGACAGTCCACAAATTGAAACTATGGCCCGGAGGATAGTTCGTGTTTTCGAAAGCGGTGTCGCTAAGGATGCTGTTGGCACACTTGCCGTACATCTCGTAAGCGTACTGCTCCGGATCATGCTTGAAACTCCATGAGCTGACCATGGGAAAGGTAGGACGTGTCCCTTCCTTTGCTGGCTTGAAGTTGGTCTCATGGTACTGTTGGCGGTTCTTGAAACCTGTTTTCTGTGCACAAGTAACCCTCTTGAATCTACGCCATCGAGTCAGTGAACGTTACTAGTCACGAGCATTCAATATACCTTAATTTGTTATGCACCTTAACTGCAAGATTCAAGTTGTTCCTGCCACTAAGCTGGAGACACGCAGCCAGAGAGAAGGCATCTTCCATAGCCATGGTAGCGCCGCTGGCCGAGGTTGGGAGAAAAGCATGTGCCGCATCGCCAATCTGAACAACTCTACCATGGGGCGAGGCCCAAGTCTCATAGGGATCGCGCCATAAAAGCTTGTAATCGACAGCCCCCATCTCAGGAGTAGCCTTGATCAGCTCAGAGATCCAAGGGGCCCAGCCTTGAACGTACTGCAGTGCCACGAAAGGATCCGCCAACGTTGCACGATCCTTACCGTTGGGATCATCATCCTACAATATTAGGTTAGAGCCCGTCCTCTGTTAGGCTGTTTTTGAAGCATGCATACCTTATGTGTGAGCATCCACGATACATTATCACCAGTACACCCTGTGATGATGTGCGCACCTGGGCCTACAGCACCTTTGGTAGAGGTACGATCCTCGAGGAATTCCTTAAGAGCAGGGTTGTTCTTGACTCTGTCTAAGGGGTAGGTTGCACGCAGCATAGCAAAGCCCGAACTAATTGGCCAATCGCGCTCTCCCTTGATGACAACGCCAGATCGAGAGCCCACGCCGTCGGCAGCAACCACGAGATCAGCGGTTACCTTGGCCCCTGTATCAAGGGCGACTCCGCCTTTATCAGGAGTCTCGAAATATTCCACTACTCGGGCGTAGAGACGAATGTCGATACCAAGATGTTGTGCATACTGCAAAAGAGTTCCGTGAAAGCTTGAGCGAATTGTGCTGAGCCCAAAAGTAACAGCACCGACAAATTTGCCATCATGGGTGAACATCTCCCCGGTTTGAGGTATGTGTTGACGTCGGCATTCTTCCAAGAAGTCTGGCCATTTCTCAGGTGTCCTCAGCGCAGAAGATTGAATAGCGATAAAGTCTCCTACGCATCCGTAAGCATGTGATGCAATCAAGTCATTCTGTACCATCCTACCATAGTCGTTGAAATGAGGACGACGGTCAACAACACAAACCTCGTGACCCTTTCGGTGTGCTTCAATAGCGAAACTGAGACCAGCGATGCCAGCTCCTGCAACGAGAATGCGGATGCCAGAAGGAGGGTATCGATTGAATACAGGCGTTTCTGCGAAGGGATTGGTGTTCATTTCCATAGTAAAAGATAGATGCTAATGCTCTCTATGAAGTTGATGGTGTTAACAAGTCTAACAATTATGCTTATCACATTGAATGTGGCTGGATCATCTTTAAGTTTTACAAAGAGCTATAACGAACTTGCGGTCTATAATATCGTGACGGACTCGGGTACCTTATTAAACTTCCGAAACATTGACAGTGGGTATTGTGGTGAGCTTAGTACATGTAATGATCGTCAATTAAAAGTAAGGGTTTTATCGGAGATTTTATAGATCCCGAGCCCGTGCACACGCTTGAAGCGGCAGTTGGAATCGATGCGTCACGTCCCTAGGCGCCCAATACAGAGACGCCCGGGCGCGCATTTAAGTATACTTGTACAATCGCAGGCATCAGGGGCTATGGCGCGCAGCACTCAATTCGTATGTAAGAAAAAGCCTGTTGAATACCCACTTACCCGAATAGAAAGCTTGCTGTTCTTCACAATCCGCTGCGGCTGCCTCCCAGATTTCACGCATACCTCTTCTATTCGAAAAGGCTCGCCTTCCCCTTCAGCCGCTACCCACGCCTCAACCCGATCCTCTTCTGCCTTTCTCCGATCTAGATACACCGTCATCTCCTCTTTAGCCCAGTCTCTAGAGCCTTTTTGCATTCGACACCTTTTATCAACCTACTTCCAGTCAAGACACTATTTAAAGCTTACTTTATCATATCGCCAAGGCAAACCCATTGCCTTCCGATACTGTCGGTTATTCTTAATGCTGCTACGAGGCTGCAATTCGTACCAAGCTTTTCTTACTTCAACATATCTCTAATAGATGGCCCGCGGGTTGTAGTATCTAAGTTTAGGCGCTGATACCACTACTCTAGTCTCCATCTCAGCTGCTTGGATTGCAGCCCTCTACCCTTCTACCGTCTGGTCGACTACTATGTAATTAGTAAGTTCCTGAACTGTAGATGTCTGGCTTACCGCCGCTATGTCTCTCGCTTGTGCTGGGACTGCTGTCGCAAGACCTGCCTCTACCTAGCCCGCTGCTGCCTGGACTGGCCTTGCGTTGTCTTCGTTATTGTTGCCGCTGATCTCGATGGTTGGAAGAGGCCTTCATATCGCAGAGAGCATGCCTTTGAAGTCATTATATGCCCTAATATGTGATAATTGCTACATTTCGACTGTGGTTTTGGCTGTGCTGCCCGAACTGCTACGAATGCACTAGGCTCTCGCCTTGTACTCTATGTCAGCTATTTGCGTTTCTAATAAAGCTGCCTCGGGGCTGCTCTGGGTTCTAGCATTAGCTGTGGATAAGCTCTATCTCGCTTTAAGAGCTAATAGGGGTGAAAATGCTCTAGTAAAAGGGCCTTCCCTTTCACTTTGAGTATCCTTAAGGTATGAATGTATAGTAGTCTATTTAAGGATATAAAGCTCCTAATATAAGAAGCTTTAAGTAACTTTTAAAAAAATTATTATCACTCTTATACTTTATATAAGACTTTATATAAAACTTAGCTTGATATTATCTTAAATAATACTCTATAGATATTCAATAATATTGATATCTACTAAGAAGCTCACATATGTTTATGTTCTCTTAGTTAGTTCGCAATAACTAGCTTTATAGCTTACTAAATATTAAAGAGATATAAGGTAAATATCTTAATATATACTTTTATTAATAAATAAATCCCTTTAGCTTAGTAAAGCTATTAGTACCTGTTATCTATAATACTAAAAATTACTTACCTTAAGGTAGTCACTGATACCTATGATTGTGTGTGGTAAGGGAAGCGCGCAATACTAGTCAGCGGAACGCACAAAACTTAAAGGCGCGCCCGGGCGTCTCTATATTGAGTGTTGGCCTCTTCATGGAGCTGATAAATCACTACAAATCATGTCAAGCTCTGAAAGTGGACCACACGCGCGCTTGCTTGATCCGGAAATTATTTTGGGTGAAGGAGGGATGCGAAAGCTCCAGTCTACAAGACGGACTTAAAAGGAACTGCATGCCATGAAGATTACAACAACAGTGAGCCAGACAGAATCGCCACATTATTCGAAACCCCGACTAGCACCTTCGACGATGCCTTCGAAGCGATTCGAATCCGCGCGCTTTGACCCCACATCCTTGGGGGAGTCTTTGCATTTTGAGTTTAGTAACCGGGTCGCTAAGAACCGTTTTCTCAAGGCGGCAATGACTGAACGCCTGTCAACGTGGCATCCGTCCGAGCTTTCTAAGCGCGGCATCCCGACCCCTGAGCTCATCAATGTTTACAAGCGTTGGGGAGAGGGGAGGTTCGGGGTGGTTGTGACCGGGAATACCATGATCGAGTGCGATCAGCTCGAGTCCGCCGGTAACCTAGTTATCCCCAGAGGTACGCCGTTTGCAGGAGAGCGATTTAAAGGTTTCGAAGGGTTGGCCAAGGCTATCAAGGAACACGAAAGTCTGGCGCTGGTGCAATTAAGCCACCCGGGCCGACAGGTAACCGAGGAAATCCAGGAGAGCCCCATATCAGCGAGCGACGTGAGACTAGAGTTGAATTTCGGAGGCAAAACATTCGCAAAGCCTCGCGCGATGGAGAAAGAGGATTTTAATCGAGTGGTTGAGGGCTTTGTCCATGCTGCCGAATTCGCGGCGAAGGCCGGTTGGGACGGCGTCCAGATCCATGCAGCGCAGTAAGTGCCTTTACAAGAGGTAGATCAGAGCAGTCATCTAACTGTTTTTATAGCGGCTATCTTCTAGCACAATTTCTGTCGCCAGTGACCAACAAGCGGACCGATGAGTATGGTGGATCGCTGGATAACCGATCACGGCTGCTCCTTGAAGTCGTCAATGCAGTGCGGTCTCGCGTGCCGAATAATTTCATTGTTAGCGTCAAGGTCAACAGCGTCGAGTTTGAGCAGGGTGGTTTCTCTAGCGCGGATTGTGCCGTACTCTGCAATAGTCTTGAGAAGCAAGGCGTCGACTTCGTGGAGCTCTCAGGCGGGACGTACCAGGAGTCAGCGTTCAATCATCGACGTGAATCGACCAGAAGACGAGAAGCATTCTTCATTGAGTTCGCTGAGAAGATCGTCCAAGGATTGCGAAAGACAAGGGTGTATGTGACTGGTGGTTTTCGCACAGGCTCGGCAATGGTTGATGCACTCAAGACTGTTCATGGCGTTGGACTAGGCCGTGCCGCTACACATGAGTTCGACCTCCCACATAAGATCCTCGTGGGCGAGGTACAGGCTGCTATTAACCCACTGTTGCCAGAAGATGACTATGCGTTAACCAACATGGCGGCTGGCATGCAAATCCGGTTAGTAGGCAAGGACAATGAGCCCGCGGACCTCAGCCGTGCAGACCACAAGGACGCTTTTGAGGATTCGCTCGCACAATGGTTGCAGAGCATGTCTGACAATGAGGATAACTCAAAGTTTGGGGGCATTGATTTGCTGGGGGTTCAGCTCCACCCGTACGGGATGCCGTACCTTTAGGCCGTTAATATCTCTGAGGGAGGGAAAACTTATTGCTGGGCTGACTTTCGAGGCTTTGTTGGGAACGAGCTGCAGAATGGCTGAGTTACACAAGCTCTGTTCGTGAGCCTCATCTTCCTTCTAGTGTAGGACAAGCCAGATGATGCGGGTGATCAAGAGAGCTACAAGGCCTGTAATTAGTAATTCTCCTGCAAACAATGAGGTCAGTTCCGCAACCTGATGCTGTAACCCTTCGCCATAATCTTTGTTAGTTATCGTGATAAAGCCTAACGAGGATCTTCCGTACCGACAGAGTAGTGGTAGAGCAGTGATAGAGTAGAAAGTTAGGAACTGAAGTAAGTGAGCATGCGGTAAATATACATCATTTGCACACTGCGTCAGATGGGTGTGTTCTTCACCATGCTTATATCCAATTGCTGCAGACCTGTGGGCGTTGCAACACCCGCCTAACTCTATCAACCTTCCCTCGACTCAACTTACTGCACCTGAACCAACAGAACTGGGAAATTGTAGTTGCTCCAGGTTTGGTAATGTTAGTAGAACACTTGGACCTTGGCAACAAAAGTCCTGCAAAAGTTCTGCAAATGTCAATTGGACTAGTCAATATAGCTGTTTCAACTCATATGGTGGTCTCTGGGAAGAGAGATTCAACCGATAAAATGGAGCGTAGGTGCTGCTCACTGAAGAGAATTGATAAGCAGAAATTATTACATAGGATATATTCAATAGGTCTGGAATCTTGTGCTACTCGATTCATTGAGAAAACCCTAAATCTCACCATGAAATATCCAGAGATTTACCACTTTGCTGATTCAATTAGTGCTCCTGAGGTGTCTGCAGTAGTATTCCTTCCCGTCAGCAAAACATCTCCCCTTGTGAATTCTTCAACGTCCTTGATCTGCGATCTTCATCGACACCAAGCGCTGCGTAGCGGTCTCAGTCTTATGGAATCTCCACGGCTTTATCTTCCTCTCGAACAACTCATCGAGCTCGGCTGAGGAACGCCTGTCATATTTTGTTAGCGATTTTGCATGGTGGCCTTGTCTACATTTTGCTTACCCCTTGGTCTCTGGAATCAATAGCCACATGCCGATGCAGAAGAGAAGTCCTATGCCAGCATAGAACCAGCCTGTTTTCAAGCCCCAATCCCATTCATTCTCATTCACCATGTACGGCGTGAGCTGGTTCATGACAATACCGGCAACGCATGTGCACGCTGCGCCAAATCCCGCGGTATACGGACGGAGTCTTTGGGAAGAAATTTCACCAATAAAACCCCATCCAGCGGCGCCGTTGGCGGTCATTCCCACGTCTGAAAGTTGCGGGGTTAGTAAATGATGCCATGTCATGTAGCAAATGTAAGAGCTGTGGACGTTTATGGGGACTTACTCCAAAGGCAAGCAAAGAACACTAGGAGATAGTTTGTTGCTTCTACCTGACCCGCAACGCCTAGAATACCGATAGCAACACATGACAGCCACATAGTCGTTGTAGCCGTGCAGGCAATCCACCGACGGCCGATGCTGTCAGCACCCAATACCACAACAACAATGGTAGCAATATTGATGGAGGAGGTGATGCACTTGATTAAGAAAGGGTCTGCCAGGTGCACCTGCTGGAAGAAATATGTACCGTAAGTGGTAAAGAGTGTGAGGCCGATAAATTGCTGAGAGAGGTTGGTCCAGAGTGTGACAACCGTGCGAAAGCCATCGACGCCACGGAAGATAGCGTACCAATGTTCTCGTCGCTGCTCAATGGCAACCTTTTTCTCATGTTCAACAGACATGGCGAGAACTCCAAGCTGTTCATCCACATTGTAACCCTCGACGCGGCCGTTCAGTTTGTGAAGAGTAGATCGGGCTCGCTCCATGTGCCCTCGTGTAGCGCACCAAGAAGGTGACTCGGGGAGGAACAGATAGATAATGAGCATAAGTCCAACTTGTGCCCATTGCGTATAGATGGGCGTTAAATAATTGTTTGGATGCTGCCTGTTCATTGTTTGCATTGCAACATAGGCCAGAAACGTGCCCACGGTCCACCACAAGCTATACAGCATGAGCAGTGCACCGCGAATACGCACCGGAGCGACCTCGGAGATGTAGGTAGGGAGAGTGGACTGCATGCAGCCGACCCCGATACCAGCCAGGAGCTTGCCAACAAGCCAGACGGGCCATGTGCGAGCAGCGCTTTCTGCTGCCACGCTGCATGCGAGTATAAGCCAGTATGTGTACATGGCAACCTTTCGACCGAAGTGACTCGATACGAAAGAGAGACTAATCATACCGATGATCTGACCGACGGACTGTATCGAGCTCCAACCGGCTAGAATGGGCGATGCAAGAACATGCTCACCCTCAGGGCTGGTCTCAGTAGCAAACTGGTGAACGAAACCGTTGTTGGCGACGATACCGGAGTTCATTCTGTATTTTGAGTTATTTAGATTGCCTCACCGTAGAAAAACATGAAATTGGAGACTCACCCGATTTGATACCCATCCGTGAGAGCACTGAACGCGGCGAAGAAGCACACTGCACTAGCAACCTTAAAGGTAAGAACAGTTTCCCAGAGAGTCAGTGTCTCGTAACCAGTCATTGCTTGCCCGCTATCCGCGGCATGGTTTATAGCCTCTTTCTCATGAGAGACTTGCGATTCGCCAACCCCCTCGACATGATCAGCACCACTCTTCAAGTCTTCTTGGTCTCTTGCCATTGCGTATTTTTTTATGTCAGCAGGTGCAGATCCACAAGAGTGGAAATATTAGGTCCAAGAATTAGCAAAAGGCCAGTAATCTTATGATAAGAAGTTGCAAGGCCGTGGGCGTATGGCCCAAGTCATCTTATACAGAAGTTGCCGGGTCGAGGAGAGAAGCGCGAAGAGCAGTGAGGCCGAGACCACCGTTTATAACATAAGATTGACCCGAGACGGGGGATCAATCTAAATATTGGGACAATACATCGATTCGGGTTGTTAGCAGTAGAATCAATACCTCAACTTCCGGTTCAAAAAGACTCAGAGACAGCCATACGGTCCCTGAGAGGCTAGACCACCCACACGCGGGGTACAGGCACCAGGCATTGCGGCGACCGGGGTAATCCGACGGGTTTCCCGACAATATGATCCAGCTTTGGAGTCTACCCCAGACTTCAGGGCACGATTGGACGCGGGGAATGCAGGCGCCACACATGATTGGGACGAAAACGATGACGCTAGCGGTCGCGTGCATTGACTGTCTTGGGCAAAACAGAAAACGCCAGAGACTGAATAGGAGATTGCAAGGATACGTGAGTACGGGACTTGCATCCTAGGTAGCTCTTGATGAGTCAAAGAAGGCTCGTTTCTATAAGTGAAGATGATATTGCAACCAGGTGTCTATACAATTTTCAGAAAGTTGGCCAACTTGACTCATTTAGTTTGATTTATGATTGTGTTGACTAAGTAGACTATTCGTAACAAGGATTGGAAGGTATTTGTAGCTGGATACAAGACTTTAGTCCAAAATTACACCATAGACAAGATCCCCAAATCAATTTTCAGGTGCCGTTTGCAGGCTGGAGATACTTTTTGCCATCAATGACTGTTGTCAGCGTCCCATTGGCATCGAAGATGTTCGTCAGGGCATTGATCCGAAGATGGAACCCATCTGGGCTCGTACGCTTGCTCGCATCTACATTGCCAGTCTGGACAATATCTGAGTGCCAATCGATCTCATTCTCCCACGGATCGTCTTCAGAAATACTAAGGGTGACATTTTCGTAGCCGTTGAGAATGTACCCATCCTCGTCAGCAAAGTCGCTGTATTCCACCGCGACAGCAGAGATTCGCTCGTCACCAAGAAGCTTTACTTGGGCCTCACCGGAAGCGTGTCCTTTGAGGGTGTATTCGCCGGGCTCCAGTCCGTTCAGATATGGATCTGGGAGTGATGAATTTGGTGGAAAAGGCTTAGCCCAAGGAAGGAAGTCGGGAACTTGAAACACAGCGGGGGCTTCCTTCGGTTCTCGACTGGTCAATTCGGCAAGCATGAGGCGATACTCACGACCTCCTTGGGCGGTGGAATTAGGACAAGGAAGAGGGTTGTCGCCGCCACATTGAGGTGATACCACTATTGTTTGCCAGTAGGTAATACGAGTACCGTCAAGAGAAAATGCTGGATCGGCGCGACCGTTCCAATTAGGGTCATTAATGCTTCCGTTGCTGCCGTCGCCCTCCGCATTGATATGCTGGCCATAATAATCATATTCATCACGATCGCCGTATCCGTCTAGGAGGATGGGTTGGAAGAAGCGACGAGGTCCATTGTTGCGAGTCGAAGAAGCAACAGTAACGGCAACAATGTCGATCAAAGGGGGAACGCCTCGCATGCCCGACATCCACATCTGGCGGTCTGTTCCTCGAGTATCCATAATTATAAACCATTCATTGTCGGCTGAGAAAGCGATGGGATCTGTATACTCAGGGTGGCTTGTCAGACGACGAACTTTTCCGGTGAGAACATGAACCGCATAAAGGTCGATGTTGGTAGATTCAGATGGGGGACCAATGTAAGTGATCTCGTCTCCGGTGCCTGTGAAGCCGCGTAACTCTCCAACATTGATGGCATCTGGATTGATCTTTAAACTAGACCCATCAATTTCGAGAGGAGCCGTGCCGTTGGGATCCACGAGAATATTCACGTCAACTAAATCATAGCGAGGCGCTAGTGGCTCGCCCGAAGTAGGTTTGTCGTTGAACTCAAGGCGGCCGAAGAAGCAATTTTGGCCTCCCGTGTCTGTAAAAGAGCTCCAGCCCATGTGCTCATCATCTGGATGCAAACGAAGTTCGCGGGGTGCTCCGCCTCTTCCCAGATCACCCTCGCGGGCTTCCCAACGGATGGGATAGATATAAGTTTCATCTGGAGTACAGTCATCGCTTTGCAGCAGAGCACCGCCGCAAGATAGGATATTATGACCCCATAGAGCCTTGTCACCACTGCGAAAGACATGTGGATAGTCGCGTTGCGGATCAAGGTCAACTGCATTTTCGAAGGGTACACCACAGCTCAGACACTTCCAAGCATCACCATTGGAGAATCTGCTGCCATCAGACTTGACTAGAATAACCTGCTCGCCTGCATACGTGCAGTTCTCCTCTTCGGCTCCAACGAACTCGACATTGACAATGACATGGTTTCCGTCGGGTGTAAAGTCGCCCGCCTGGAATTCAGACCACTCGCGCCGAATGCAGCCGGTTCCTCGTGGGTTGATTTCGAGACTACAGGCGCCTGGCGTCTCATCAGACACTGGCGGTAAAGGAAGCTCGATGATTTGAATGGGCTCCGGCGTCGGGGGTTCAGGACTCCCCGATACTGGAGCCATGAGGTTGGTAACAAAAGCGGCTCGAAGCCCGAAGATCATGGGCTGTCTCATCTTGGATGTTCTTGTTAATAGACGACAGACGGGGAGAATTGGGTAGCGGGTTGGCTGAATTCTACTGAGGCGATTCGCACCCTGAAGTCCCTGCCCTGAAAGAGAAGCAATGAAACAAATGGGAAATCCGCGGTTTTAAATATTCAAGAATCCATATTTCCTTCTCTTCGGTACTTAGTGCCGTCCCGTGCCTTGCGAGCCCCTGATTCTAAGTGCCTATACTGAAACCTGCCTGGAGAACAATTCGGTAGAAAGTCACTAACAAGGGTTACGTCTGCAATGACGTCTCTCCGGGTTGCATATACCTAGCACATGATAATTGGAGGATACGATATATTAACTTGCCGTGGATGTCATGTCCCGGTATGCAACCAAGCCAAAGCAACCCCCTCCAGCGCAAAGGAGCGAGAGCTGACGATTGCTCCTTGGTAGCGTGTGCTATACGCGTATTGTTCCCTGTCCTGTTCGGTAACTTCGGGTCACAAAGCAACAAGCCGAACTTCACGAGTACGAGGGTTAAGTACATCACGACAAAGAGTTGACGTCCCCATCTGAGTCGACCTTGAGCAAATCAAATCCATTCCCCAAGAAGCTCCACCATTTTCGGTTGAGTTTCGACCGAGGATGTGCGCAAATGAGTGGAAGCTGATCAATTCCATCCCGCAATCTCCATCCTTTTCCCCCACCATCACTTCAATCCCGACAAGTTTCCCGACAGCTGGAGCTTTGGCTCAGAGTTTCCGACTGGGGGTCTAAGATACCGCCATTATCCGTGATGAGCAAATTCAAAGTTTAATGTTCACTTCTTTAAGACAGCTCTAAAGGCTGCTCTTTCATTGTTTCTTCCACTCGTCGCTGCTGATCAACGATTAACACCATGGCGGTCATCCCTGTTCTTCAGCTTGAGCATTACCACCTATCGCGCATTCTTGGCGCACACGATGTAGCACCTAGAATGTCTTGGGCCATCACGCAAGACAACCAATCTTCAGAAGAGCCATTCCAACAAGCTGGCTACCATGTAGAACTTTCTACCGAACAGGCAGGACTAAAGGCTGCCAAACTCGAGCGTAAGGAGATCTGCTCGTCCCACGCCACTTTGGTTCCTTGGCCATTTGAAAGAGCGCTAGCGCCTCGACAAGCCGCTACAATTCGAGTCCGACTTTTCGGCGAAAATGGACACTTATCTGACTGGAGTACTCCCGTAGAGTTTGAAATTGGACTTCTCGCTCGGGAGGATTGGGTGTGTGAGCGCATCACAGCTCCTTGGGCCGCTGCAGATTCTGGACCAGTGCCTGAACACCTCTACAGACGGCCATTCGATGTGGACTCTACAGTCCACCGGGCAAGGCTTTATATTACTGCACAGGGAGTGTATGAGACGGAAGTCAATGGACAGCGCGTTGGCGACTACTTCATGGCCCCAGGATGGACATCCTACGACGGACGACTTCAGTACCAGGCATACGATATCACTTCTATACTTGTAGAGGGATCTAATTGTATCGGTGTTCGGGTAGCCGAAGGTTGGTTTTGCGGCCGCATAGGTTTCGAAGGAGGCCATCGCAACATTTGGGGGCCTCATGTAGCTCTGATGGCACAGATGGAAATCACATACGACGATGAGCGAGTCGACGTGATCGGCACTGATAGCTCTTGGATGATTACCGAGGGTCCGATTAGATTGGCAGAAATCTATGATGGGGAGAAATATGATGCAACCTTGGAAATCCCATTTTGGTCAACACCAGTGAACGATTCATTGTCTGGAAACTGGAATCCCGTAAGAGTCATGGATCCGCTACCAGCATCCACTGACCTTGTTTGCGGATATGCCGAGCCTGTGCGTAGGAAGGAGGTTATCCAAGCGAAGAATGTGATCCAGACACCGGCAGCGAAGACGGTAATTGATTTCGGCCAAAACCTGGTAGGATATGTCAAGCTATCTGGTATTCGAGGGCCCCGCAACCACAAATTGACAATATCGCACGCCGAAGTATTGGAGAATGGTGAACTCGGTACCCGGCCGTTACGTGTGTGCAAAGCTACTGATGAGTACACACTAAAAGGTGTCCAGGATGGAGGTGAAAGCTATGAGCCAAGGTTTACCTTTCACGGATTTCGGTACATTCAAATTGATAATTGGCCAGGCGACTTAAAGCTTGCAAACGTCGAAGCAGTGGTGTGTTATACAGACATGAAACAATCCGGAACTTTCCACTGTTCTGATGGTCTCTTAAACCAGCTGTATAACAATATCCGTTGGAGTATGAAAGGCAATTTTCTTTCTGTTCCAACCGACTGCCCACAGCGAGACGAAAGGCTTGGTTGGAGCGGTGACCTTGCCTTATTTGCCCCAACGGCTACATTGATTTACGACTGTTTTAGCATGTTGAAAAATTGGCTTATTGATTTGGAATACGATCAAGGCGTGCTTGGCGGTGTACCGCCAATGGTCAGCCCAAATGCTACACTGGCCGATCCTGTCCTGTGTCGTCGAGTTCCTTGTGCCATCTGGCATGACGTGACTATCCTCGCACCTTGGGAGCTATATAAAGAGACAGGCGATGTGAGTATCCTGGCTCAGCAATACAGAAGTATGAAGACTTGGATGGATGTTCTGCCACGGCGAAAATCAGGCTTGACTCATCTCTGGGACGATACCGTCTTCCAGCTCGGGGTGAGTGCATTGTTATTCAACAAATAGAAAGAACAATTTGCTAACATCGCTCCTATAGGATTGGCTTGACCCAGCAGCTCCTCCAAACCGACCATGGGAATCTGTCAGCGATGCTAGGATGATCGCTAACATGTTTCTGGTTCACAGTTTAGAAATCATGGTTAATATCTCAGCCCTAATTAGCAAGACTGATGACGAAGGCCTATTTAGAAAAGAGGCACAGGCAGCTCGGGAAGAGTTTCAATGCGAATATGTCGCGCGAAGCGGTCGAATTGTTTCCGATTCCCAAGCGGCTTATGCGCTAGCTATCTGCTTCGATCTTCTCAACCCAACGCAAAGGCAGCATGCTGCAGAGCGACTTGTGTACCTAGTCCGAAAAAAAGGATTCAAGATCGCGACTGGCTTCGCTGGTACGCCGTATGTATGCGAAGCCCTTGCAGTCACTGGTAACATTCAAGTAGCCTACGCTATGCTGCTGGAAACGGGGTGTCCTTCTTGGCTGTACCCCGTCTGTATGGGCGCAACAACAGTGTGGGAAAGGTGGGACAGCATGTTGCCCGATGGCAGTATCAATCCAGGCGAAATGACCTCTTTCAATCATTATGCCTTTGGGGCTATTGCTAAATTTATGTACAATCGAGTCGCCGGCTTGCAGCGACTGGAGCCGGCATGGACAAAGTGCCGCGTTGCTCCTAGTATCGGTGCTGAGTTCACCCACGCATCTGCGACTCACGAGACACAAAGAGGCACCATTTCCTGCGCATGGAAGACGTCTTTTAAGGAAATTGATGAAGAACATGTTCATGTAGATATCTTGGCTCCATTCGGTACTACCGTCGAAGTAGTCCTGCCGGGTCTGAATGGTGACGAAGAATGGGAAGTACAAGGGCCGGGGAGATGGACCTTTTCAACTGTGTTTAGAAGGAATCGAGAGTGGCCGGTAACTCCTCTTAAACCCAAGTCGTAATCAGAAGTCCACGTTGTTAAGGGTGCCATCTCCCTGGGAATAATTGGCATCTTTTTCTCTTTCGGTGACCGGCCCAGCGTAGTCAGTCATAAATTGAAGCAGCCACTGATCCATTCGAAACACATCTAGCTTCCCTTCTAGGCATGCGAGATGAAAGGTTTGGAACTTTGCAACTGAGGCATCGAGATTTGGCCAATATTTCTGCAGCACCGTCAGACGCTCAAAGTTTTGCTCGAGCCGGAGCTTTGCCCTGGAAATTTCGACCTCATCAGGGCTAAAGAGTAGTGTAAATAATTGTATGATTGATGCAACAACTAGTACGTGTGCAAGAAGCGGATATCGAACATCGCAATCCGATGTCTCATCTGCGCGTTGTATCAACTTGCACAGTTGTGTGGCATGAGCTTTGGATCTAGATGCGTACGAACGCATTGGATCTGTAGGTGTAATGTCCGGCCTGTCTTGGCACATGTATAAGAACCGAAAGAAGAGGAGCTGACCCGCATAGTTGTAGTTAATGTGCATTATGGTGAACTTACGTCCATTCCCTTGTTGTGCCCACCAGGAATGGTTCTCTGGCGAATACTGCAGTTCTGCAGGTAGATGATCATACCAATCATCAAGAGCAGCGCAAAGATGCCCGGTTTCTTCCATGATGGCGATTTCAGATGACTCAAAAAAAGACCGACTGCTGAGCACAAATATTTTGTGAAGCAGTTGATTCAAATCTATCATGTGTGCGAAAATCGAGGGGTGGGAAGATGGGATTGGTGTGACAGGCAAAGGTCTTTGGCCGGCCAGCTCCCAAGGCAAAAGATTGGCGAACGACACTTCATCCATTGGTTTACGAATACCTGGTCGGACAGGCATAGCCTTTGGTATCTGATGCAAGCTAGATGACCATGTGTCAGTAGCTACAAGAGACCACCATACTAAAACATATCAGCTCTTGATTATGTTGCATTTCAATTTTAGGGAGAAGGGTCAATCCTTACCTCGTAAATACACCTCCCTATCTAGGTGCGTATGAAGTGCTGCATGCGGAAGATCCATAATCAGTGCCATACGGCAGGCTACACCGAGAAAGACGGCCTCTGTGTTCGCGTCGCCTTCGATGATACATATTGCGGCAGCCATGATGCAGGCTTGAATTGTCGTTAGGGACGTGGAATGGAAATTAATGAGCTTTTCTGCTTCTTTCCAATATGGTATTCCTCTTTCTCTGGGAGGGACAGCTTCCAGCGATGGATAGGATGATAATCTGGCTGAGAGACTAGCTATCGTCAACAGAAGGACCTTCGGTACTGTGCCGTTGTCCAGTCCGGCCTCCACCGACGGCTGATGGAAGATATTATGAAATGCCACGTGGACGAAGCAAAAGTATATATCAATCAGCTCGCGTGCGAGATCATATTCAATAAACATTGTTGGCGAGATGCGGAATCCGTTGCCTTCACGACATTCATGTATAATCTCATAACTTGGGGCTCCAAGAGTCAGGGTCCCTGTTGTGCTTGGAGACTCTTCCAAGGTACAGACGACGCCTCGCTTGATGCACTGAAAGCACTTCCCTGTAAGATCTAGTCGTAAACATTTCTTTCGGCGAATACTGCTTCCGATGTGAATAAAGCATTTCAGACATTATGTTGAGGTACTGACCGACACGCGTCACAAGCTGACACAGGTCTCATTAGGCGTAGAGTAATGGAAGAATATCAGAAGGGCAGAAGCGGAGTAAGAATTGGCGAGTCTTTCAGCGCTCAGATGTAGTGTGCGGCTTGTCTCACCAGGAATTAGTCTCGTATGGGCGTGTTTTGTTGAGTGTGTATTCATGAGGGGAATGTAGATGTAGTCTAGATTGAAGTAATTATACTATACCACAAGCCGCACGAAGATACCCCGCGCGGGACCGTCCCAGAGCCCGTTCCGGTCATTTTATGATGTTTGACAAAATGATCTTGTTGTTTTAAAAGTCAAGAGAGAAAGAAAAAAGAAATGCAAGAGAAAGTACCTCTTCTCGCTCGAGAGGTTTGAATGTTATGTCAATCTATTCTATAATTGTGCAAGTAGGCATACTAATAATATATAGTTAACCTGTTAGGCGTTCTGTTCGGCGCTCATGGAAAAGCACCTTAGCTAAAGACGGCAATAACTCCAATTGAAGGAAACGAGGAAGTTACAACGCTACGCTCAGCAACTCAGCTAATTCATCATGAACGAAGGCCAGAACCAAGCGGAGCTCTGCGAAGGGTCATATTTTAGCGGCAAACATCTTAAAAACAGGAGAAATCCTGTCATTCAGGCATTTGAAATTGAGTATGGCGGCCATATTGTGACAGCTATAAGCTGAAACCATCGTTCGCAAAAGCTAATCAGATATATAGTTAGTTAATTATAGAAGAATACAAAGACTAACTAAGTCATACTCAAATTAATAGCCTGCTCGCTGGAATGCTTTAGCAATCTGAGTCTTCATCTTGTCGACAACCTTGCAATCCACGAATTCGAACGATTTGACAACTCTCTCCCTGGCGTCTTCCAGTGTTATGACAAAGATGTACTCGCCGCGGAAGGACCATTCGCCCTCGTCATCCTGATCGGGCCGCTTGACAGAGTCGTGGAAGTCCGGAGAGCTGGCGGCAAAGATAGTGATATTTCTGTCCGTGTCGCTAGCCCACGAGCGGAAAATCTCGAGGCGCAAGCTGGAAAGAACAGCTCGCAAGCTCGCAAAGCGGGCTACGTAGGTGTCGGCATCCAGCGCAGGGCCGAGCTCTGCTGAGGAGGGGCCGAAGGTATGCTCGTAGTCCGGTGCTAGGACGTTGGCGAGGCGGTCACCATCGAGGGCCGAGATGGCATCAATATATCGCTGCGCTATGGTAAGAGCAGCCATGATGGCTGGGGAGATTTGGAGGTAGGCGAGCCGTGGAGTGGGTGTTCAGTAAAGGATGGCTGAGTGAAAGGGACGTTGTGAACCGTCGGGGCGGGGGTTATTACAAAGCAGATCCGCCATCGGCATTGACGGTGCCAGAAGTTGAATACATCTTACAAACCGGCGTCATACAGTCCCTGCAGTGGCGTAGCCCTATTTTATTACTATAATTAACGTACTTATTCGTTCACCAAGAGCTCTTCCTGTTGCAAAGCGAGCAGCTCGCGAGGCAAAGAACATGAATAGCAGCCGCCTGCTGGACCGCCCACGTTAAGGCGAATCCCTTCCTGCCAATTGAAAATGCTCCGAATCTTTAACTAGTCCATTTTAAGTCTGAAAGAAAGTGGTCACGAAGAGTATCCTCACATATCCCTCTATAATCAGTCCGCCCTTACGACTCACGACGCCAGGACAAGCCAGAGATAGGTGGACTGCTAATCAATCTGTAAAAGAATTGACTTTGTAACATGAACAAAACTTTGATCTTTTGGGAGAAATTAGTTCCAAGATATCCCTATAGTCTGAGATCCTCTCCATGAATTCACAGTTGACTGGAATTAATGTAGTTCTGTCTTCAATCTTCACCATCCATACTCATAGCTTAGTACTCAGTTGCTTGGATTTATTGGCTATGCTGAAAAACTCCAGCATAACATAGAGTACCTAAGCTGTGCTATTGTTCTATGAATGGATTCCCTCATAAGTGTCACTAATAATCTCACTCGGGTACGATATACCTCCTTGGATCAGCGCTGTCTCCATGCTTTGAATGATGAGGACGCTTTCATCCAGAGGCATAATATTGCTCTCCATTTTCTCATCTCGTATACATCTAGCGCACTCATCGGCTTCCCAATACATCCCATGGCCCCAGTCGCCACGATTAGGATCTTTAGGGCATACACCATCGAGCACCTTAGTCTCCTCTCCATTCCGTAGAAGGCGTAGCTGCACAGGTCGAGCACCATTTCCAAAGACTTGTATTTCGCCATCAGAACCTTTAATGCAGATCACGGGTCCGCTGTCAAATTGACCATTCGGATGGGAATCGACTCGTAGTGAGGTCAACCCAATTCCCATGGCCCTGTTCTTCGGAAATTGGCAAATGACGGTCGTCATCTCATCCACACCCGTTTTATACTTATTCATGGCCGCTGTGATTACCGGAGTTTCCTTCTCTTCAACCGACTTTGGATTATAGAGGGTGTGGAAGATCCAGTTGATACAATACACTCCCAGATCAAGCAAAGCGCCTCCTGCTAGATCCTTTCTTAAGAGCCGATCATTTGCATCCAAAGACAGCCCTCCGTCAGCTTCATGATGATTGAAACTGAAGTCAGCTAATTCATCATTGTTAGTGAATATTCTTACATGGAATAGTCTGGCTCATACCTGTGGTGCGCAAAGGTGTACCTATCTTCCCCGATGAGATCATCTCTCGAAGACGATAACTCAAAGGGAAAAAACGAGTCCAAACGCCCTCCATTAAGAAGAGACGTTTGTCTCGGGCGGTCTTGACCAGCTTTGTGGCTTGAGCAGCAGTAAGAGCTAATGGCTTTTCACATAAGACATGCTTACCTGCCTCAAGGGCAAGCATAGCGTTTTGAAAATGGTGACTGTGCGGCGTTGCCACGTATACGATCCCAACCTTCGGGTCCTTGACCAGATCTGCGTAGGATCCGTAGCACGTTGCCGAGTCAGAACCATCAATACGATGCAAGAACTTGGCGGCGCTTTCGCGGGAGGTAGAAGAGGCGACAGCGACAATCTCATGGCACACATCGCTTGTCTCACGAAGCTTAGGATCCGTGAGCAAATCTTTGGCGAAAGCTATAGTGTCTCGATCAGCATCTATCGTATCGGGAGAGATGTTGTCGGTCTTACACACTTTCAGCAATATTGCCAGTGGCCAATATGCCCCAGCGGAGCACGTAAGGCTCGTTCGTAGCCATCTTCCCGGCTGTTTTGAGCTCTACTTGACTAACGATTTTCGCGCGCGATATTAGTGTTTCGCCCTGGGAGTATCGTTTAATAAGTAGAATAGATAGTCGAATGAGCAGATCGGTTCACGTTGCGAGACAGATTCAGACATCCATGTGGCGTAGGCTCTACAACACGTTTGGCCAACCTATTTACATGGTGGTGCAGGTGGAGAGCCGTGGTGGACCGGAGCTTACTCACTGTCTCTTCCCCAGATGCCACCACCGCACGTACTTTTCCGTACTTTTCAACAGCTTTCTTCCCATCGGCTTTATATTCAATGTTAAATCCGCTATGGAGATCTACCTAACTAGCGTTTCGCAGCTCCAGGATCCAAACATTGACTACTGCCTGACGCTCGGACATCTGTTAAAGTATTTCTCTCATGTTGAATCATATACGATAAAGAAATATTTGAGTGTAACATTATTTGGCCTTTTTACACGAATTTTATGCTAGGGTTGACACACTCACTGAATGTTATACAACAAGATACAAGTCATCAAATGGTATCTCGGATGTGATCCAGGACAAACAATACGCAAAAGTACTGTATATTTCCTGGCTGAGCTTCTCTCAACTCTACTAGAAAGTTACAGACTGCGGGGCCCTGTAGATTCCTTGCATCATTGCGTCGGCGATATATTTGCACTGTTACGTGCAGTTGAGGATCAGCATACACTCCGCTTTCTAATCTTAAGGCTGTTTCTTCCAGACCAGACTCACTGGCGATTCTTCATGATAGCTAGTCCGCGCTCCGCCAGAGACGGACAGGGCAGAGATCCCCCGAGTGGAAACACGCTATTAACGAAGTAGACTAGGCTACAAGCAAGCAATAGGAATGAGCTAAGATTTTCTTGAAAAGATAGGTCCTTTTTGGAAGGTTTTCTAGAAGCGAAGCTTTAGTTTCACACACCATAAGAGCGGGGCCCACTTTTGATAGCTCACTGGCGGTTGAATTGAACCCCTGCAGTTAGAGTCAGAGCTGCAGAGGCCAGTTAAGCCGTCCGAGCTTATGACGCGCCGCCAACCAGCGACTCTCTTAATCAACTTGACATTCCAACACCAACTCATCTGACAACTAGTCAACTCAATTCACCCTCGAGTCCTCTGTTCGCCTACTAGATTATACTCTCGCAATCATGGCGGACGCAGACGAAAAGGCGCGCCAGGAGAAGATTGCCGCGGCGAAGAAGCGCGTGAGCTTTGCGACAGCCCTCCCTCCCTCCCCTCGCTGATTTAACTAAACTCTATCTAGGTTGAGCAAATGAAGAAGAATAAGAACAAGAAGAGCGGCGCGTCTAAGAAGTCGAAGGATGAAGCTTCCAAAGACGAAGCTGCCAAGGAGGAACCCAAGGACGAGACCACCGAAGAGGCAACCGCTGAGGAACCCACCGAGACCGACGATAAAGCAGTTGAAGATGACGACAAGCCTGCCGACGCCTCTCCCTCTTCTACGCCCTCCCTCGCGCAACAATCTAAGCTTCGATCTACATCCTTCCGCGCGGACACTTCCGACTCGCCTCTTAGCCCGGATGGCGACACGGCCCCCGATATCTACAGGAAGAACGTCGCCAAAATAGAAGAATTAGAAAAGGAGAATAAGCGCCTGGCAAAGGAGTCGGCTGATTCTGAGAAGAGATGGAAGAAGGCCGAGGAAGAGCTTGCTGATCTAAGGGAAGCTGAGGGTGATGCGTCCAAAACCGACAAGGGTGATGCTGAGGAACTGGTATGCTGACTACTACCTTTGTTTTTACGCCCGCATCGATACTAATACTAACTTCCCTGAAGAAGACTGAAATTGCTTCACTCCAGAGGCAAAACGCCCAGCTGCAGCAACAGGTCTCACGCGGAGGCCACCGCCCCTCGGTCTCCATGTCCGCCCCGCCTCCCGGCCTGCAAGCCGAGCTCGATTCCAAATCGTCCACCATTGAGTCTATGGAAATTGAAATCTCCAAGCTCAAGGCCCGTGTCGAACGCCACGAGAGCGGCCACGACAATGAAAAGGAGCAAGTCACCGCGCTGGAGGAGAAATTGGCCCGCGCCGAGGCTGCGGCCGGCAAGGCTCAGCGCGAACTGCAGGATCTGAAGCGCAATTTGGATCGTACGGCTGAGAAGGCTGTGAAGGAGGGCAGCGAGCGAACGAGTGCCGAGACTAAAGTTCGCAGCTTAGAGCACGAGCTTGAAGAGACCAAGAGCGCCAATGAGGAGCTCACCAAGAAGGTGGAAGGGCTGGAGAAGAAGGCTACTACGCTGACAACGCTGCACAAAGAGCAAGATACGCGATCACAATCACTCAGGAAAGACAAGGAGAACACAGACAAGGAAGTCAAGGATCTCAAATCCAAGATTGAGAAGCTCGAGAGCGAGAATGAAAAGTTGAAGAACCGCAAATCACACGAAGGCGGTCTCGATGATGAAGGTGTGGATGAGCTCGAGAATGAGGAGCGGCTTAAACTCGAGAGGAAGATTCGCAGCCTGGAAGCCGAGAACCATGAGCTCCGCAGTGGCGCGTGGATTGAGAAGCGCCGTGAATTGGAGGCCACGAGCCCAGGTTTCCAGGACGTCGATCTATCCGGTGGTCACCACCACGCCCCCAAGAAGTCGATGCACGGCGGTGGCTTTGGCGAATTCCTCACAACCGGTCTCAATGCTCTCGCTGGCACGGGCGGTGACGATGAGTTCCTCGAGGACGATGACATGGACTTTGACGAGGATGCGTTCCGTCAAGCGCAAGAGGAGGAATCGAAGAAGCGACTGGAACGGATTAAGGAGATTAAGCGGTCACTCAAGCATTGGGAGGGATGGAGGTTGGATATCGTGGACATTCGCCGCGGGGGCGGAGAGGGTGTTGGCGAGATTTTTGAGGTTTAAAAGTTGTTACTGTACGATAGATGAAGAGCTATGGATGATTATGTTATGCGAGAGTAAACGATGGGATTCGCGGAAGTTGCGTCTAGGTACTCATTATCCATGGAATCGTATTTATTTGGTGATGTGGAGTAGCTTCGCTTTTGACGGCATCAGCTCAATTGGAATTGATGACATCATTAGTCAGAAGCCTATCGATGTCGAAGAGCTTATCCACTGGACATGGCATTTGAATTTTCACCAACAACGGGCCATTATCACGAGATATAACATCGACAGGCTTACCATGGCGTCCAAAAAGATGAACTTCATCGTCACTGGAGCCGGGCGAGGCATCGGCCGCGGACTCTCCCGCCAGCTCCTGCAAGCCGGCCACCGAGTACTACTCCTCGACACCAACACCACAGAGCTCAGCCACACCGCCAGCGTCCTAAGCAAGACGTACAAGCCATCACACGACTTTGACACGGCCGAGACCGACGTCCGCGACCCGGCACAGGTCCGTAGCGCCGTATCCCGAGCGGAGACCCTCTTCGGGGGCCGCCACGTAGACTGCCTGGTCAACAATGCCGCGTACACGGGAGGTGTTGGCGGGACACGGTTGGCGGATATGACTCTGGAGGAGTGGAATCGGAGTCTGCAGACAAACTTGACGGGACCGATGCTCATGACGCAGGCGTGTCTGGGGATGCTGTCTGCGGCGCGGGGCTGCGTGATACATATGAGTTCTACAAGGGCCTTCCAGAGCGAACCGCACAATGAGGCCTACTCGACGACAAAAGCCGGACTGGTAGGATTGACTCAAAGCATGGCGGTTAGTCTCAGCCCTGAAAACGTGCGTGTGAGCGCTATCCTCCCCGGATGGATCCACGTCGAAGACGAATGCAAAGACGCCGACGAACAAGGTCGCAAATGGGAGGAAGGCCTGGGGAAGGAGGATATGCGGTGGCAGTTAACAGGGAGGGTGGGCAAGGTGGAGGATGTGACGCGGGCGGTGGTGTATCTGGCGGATAGTGAGGGGGTTACCGGGGTTGAGATGGTGGTGGATGGCGGCGTGACGAGGAAGATGGTGTACCCAGAGTGAAGCATTATTCGACGACACCCTTCCGCCTGGGGTTTTGGAGTAAGGAATTAGTAGTATGAGTTTGACAAATTGGAGATTGGATGGGGGGACTGCGGTGTAACAAGCCCCGAATGGCCGAGCCGAGCCGCTCGGAGCTGGAGGTTGTTTGATATGATATATATCGACTTGTCATGACTATAACCGAACCACCATGATCGCATTTCACTAGCCATTCTAGGAGGGGGTTCAGAGGAGGGAGGATCTGGTCTCAGCAGTTCAGTAATATATTCGTCCGGGGCACGCATAGGATTCCCCAGATCGCCAGCTACAAGAGGAAGGTCACTTCTCAATTACAACACCACCGACGCTGCCAGCCCCCCATTTCCCTCTATTCCCTTTTTTCACCCCGCAAAAACCCCAGACTCTAGGCTTTCCGTAATGTTGACTCGTAATAATATGTATTGTCGTACCTGCTGCAAGACAAGGTTGTGTTGGCCCCGAGAATGATGCCCCCTCCCTCCTCTGTCTGATCCATTCAGCCAGTGTAAGAGCGAGTGGGGTGAGGGCTTTCTTGGGACCGGGATATGGATGGAGCCTTTTTGCTCGTTTTGTGTCTGAGAGAATGGGACAGATTGAAATAGACCGCGGGCTGCTATTCCCGCTCGCACCGACGGAACCTGCTCCTCCACTTCCTTCAGCTTTTCTCTCAAGCTTCTTCTGCTACCATCATCAGCTCTCCTCTTGCTTTTTCTTCTTCCTCTCCTCCTCCGTTCCCACATCATAGATCTTCCCAACACACTAGAACAACCTTCTGCGGATTCTAGCGCCCTCTGGGGAACTTTAAGCAACGCCAGCTTCGATTCGTCATCGTGCGTTACGCCCAGCCGCCACTACTACCTTTTTTTTTACCTTTGGGTGAATCGATCGGCTACGTTTATTTATCCTTATCGTCTCCAACTCCACCTTATCGGTCGTAATCGATAGGCGGCAACTTTTGCGGACCGCAACCGCCAAGTTTCCCCAAGTCCCGCTTCCGTGTCCGGAGCTTTCTCCCAGCTAGAACCCGGCAAATAATAACCTCACCCTCGGCTACTTGAGGCACCGCCCCTCCTCCCAACGTCTCGGCGAACCTCCGAACCGCTCCGTCGCCGCTGCTTGCCGCACATTCACACCTTTTATCCCTCTACCTCCTCTTCCTCCTATTATTTCTTTTTTTCTTTTCCCTCTCTTCACAATGAGTGCTGTTCGCCTCTCCCTCCGCCGCTCCTCTCCACTCCTCGCCGCCGCCTCCCTCCGTCCCGTCTCCTTCGGCGCCGTCCAGACCAAATCCCTCCTCCGCCGCACCATGGCCTCTTCCATCCCCAAGATCAAGGTCAAGAACCCCGTCGTTGAGCTCGACGGGGACGAGATGACCCGTGTGATCTGGAAGGATATCAAGGAAAAGTTTATCCATCCTTACCTCGACATCGATCTCAAGTACTACGATTTGGGGCTTGAGTACCGTGATGAGACCAACGATCAGGTTACGATTGATGCTGCCGAGGCCATCAAGAAGTACTCAGTTGGTGTCAAGTGTGCTACTATCACCCCGGATGAGGCTCGTGTGGAAGAGTTTAAGCTGAAGAAGAGTACGTACTTTACCCCTCCAACGAGCATGACGGAGAAAGCAAAATATCAGCCACTTTATGCACGTCATGCTGCCATGCAGATCAAATTTGGCTAACTAGACTTCTCTCCGACAGTGTGGCTCTCCCCCAACGGCACTATCCGCAACGCCCTCGGCGGCACCGTCTTCCGCGAACCCATCGTCATCCCCGCCATCCCCCGCCTCGTCCCCGGTTGGGAGAAGCCTATCATCATCGGCCGTCACGCATTCGGCGACCAGTATCGCGCCAAGGACTCCGTCATCACCGGCCCCGGCAAGCTGTCCATGGTCTTCACGCCTGAGGGCGGCAAGCCCGAGGAGGTCGAGGTGTTCAACTTCAAGGAGGGTGGCGGCGTTGCTCAGACACAGTACAACACGACCGAGTCCATTTCGGGCTTTGCGCACGCTTCGTTCAAGCTTGCTATTGCCAAGGGTCTGCCTTTGTACATGAGCACCAAGAACACGATTCTGAAGAAGTACGATGGTCGGTTCAAGGATATCTTCCAGGAGATTTACGAGACGACGTACCGCAAGGACTTTGAGGCCAAGGGTATCTGGTACGAGCACCGTCTTATCGACGACATGGTTGCCCAGATGATCAAGAGCACCGGCGGCTACATTATGGCCCTAAAGAGTATGTACATTTCCTACCTATTTTCAAGTTCGGGAGCCCAGACTAACATTGGACAGACTACGACGGTGACGTCCAGTCCGACATTGTCGCCCAGGGCTTCGGCTCCCTCGGCCTCATGACCTCCGTCCTCATCACCCCCGACGGCAAGACCTTCGAGTCGGAAGCCGCCCACGGCACCGTCACGCGCCACTACCGCGAGCACCAAAAGGGCAACGAGACCTCCACCAACCCCATCGCCTCCATCTTCGCCTGGACCCGCGGTCTCTCCCAGCGCGGTGTCCTCGACGACACCCCCGAGCTGGTTGCCTTCGCCGAGAGCCTTGAGCAGGCTTGTATCGACACTGTTGACAAGGATGGTGTCATGACCAAGGATCTTGCCCTGGCTAGGGGCAAGAAGGAGCGCAAGGATTATGTTACTACTACCGAGTACTTGAATGCTGTGGAGAGGCGGATGAAGAGCCTTCTTAAGCAGAAGCTGTAAAGGAGCAAGATCAGCGTGGATCTGACGAAGGGATGACATTTGTGAAAAGATATACATATGCATTCAGTGGGATTTGAAGCATTTTTCTTTTTTTTTTTTTTTTATATTTGGCATGGGACTTTTTTTTTTTTTTTTCAAGCGAAGAAGGGTGTTGTTTTGCATTTGAAATTACGGTGGCTTCTACTCGTTACATCACTTAGGTCAGCATATTCCTCACATATACGTCGAAAGACGAGAAAGGGATCTAACCGAGGAGGAACGATGGATGTACATACACACCCGTAGAGTACAAGTAGATAACAACTCGAAATCTTCTATTCCGCTTTGCAGCTTATCTGTCCCACTTATGACTACTAAGTTCATCCACTTGCCCGCCATGCCGTTGTGCCCCGTCCCATTAGTTACCCAGTGCAGAGCAACGCCTCTATTCGTACAGAAATATATGGACAGCCGATAGAAAAAAAGAAAAAAACACCCAATACCCTTCGCCTTGAGCCCGATCGTACATTTTGACTCCTTGTTCGTCTCCGTCATGCCGGGTGCGAACGACTATTGTGACAACACTGATTTGCCTGGGGCTGATTGCGCTTGTTGCATGTCGTGATAATGTAGTATGACGGACCAGGTCATGTTCGCCCACTACCAAGCCCTACTTTTGCCTTAGGCGTTGCCGCTGCATAGGCAGAAGATAATATGTGGCAACAAGCTGGTAGGTTGCTAACAGAGGTGTAATGTTGCCTAGCCATCATGGGCCTGATCAAGGGGCCGGAAAACCCTCCTTGCCTTCACTCTCGCGGTTGGAGAGGATACAATTTCGCTGGAACCATCGGAAGATGGCTTCTAATCATCTCCAGCAGCCAGTGAGTCTTTCCGGGACTTCTTTGTGGTCGGTGTCCCATCCGCTCCCTCACTCTTGCGCTTCTTCTTGCTCGGCCGACTCCCTGAGCCACCCTTAGGACGGTAACCAGGGTCATCTTCCCGCTTTCGCTTGCCCTTGGGCGCAGGCGTAGAGCCATGATCGCCGTCATCGTCCATGCTCACGTCGGCGTCGCCCTTCTCGGCAGACTGACGAAGTGCCGAAACGCCGCTTCGCCTGCCTCGGGTGCTCGCCTTGCCTCCCCGCTCGCCCTTGGCACCACCGCGAGACTTTCGACCACTCGACGCATGATGGGCCGTGCCATCATCGTGATCTCCTTCGGCAGGTTGAGGCTCGTGCTCGTGCGTCTGGAGGAAGATGTGCGGCGCGTGGCGGCGAAGCCAGCTGGTGGAGCTGTTGGGGTTCCTCAGCAGCGGATGCAGCGGGGGGTGGTCGTCCGGGTTGGCGTGTGGTGCCAGCGAGGGCATGGAGTGGTCGGGGTTTTGCTTGAGGTCGAAATCGTACCGATAGTTTTCGATGTCATCGGCTGTGAGGAAATGGGCAGGATATGTCTCGCTATCGTCTTTTTCCAGCTCGGCGAGCAGCGATGGATTGGAGTCTTTCAGCGCAGAGTAGGAAAGATGAGGGACATCATTGATCAGATCCTCTAATCGTTTGGAGCCCCATGGCTGGCGAGGGGGCATCTCGCCGTTGCGGGTATCTGGCTCATCGAGTTCGGCGGCTGGGGCAGGTAGACGAATATCGATTTGTTTCTCGGGAGGGATTTGTGCACAAGCATTGATGTCGCACAGAATTTCCAGGTATTGGCTATAGGACGTTGCAGTTAGCATCTCACGTATGTAGCAAAATATATTGCTGACAGCCCGGTAGGTAAGAAAGATTTGGAGGCCGACAGATAGCAGACGTACTCGTTTTCCTGGGCTAATCGTTTGAGAAGGTCAGAGGCCTCTGCCTCTTGTTTAAAGATCTCCTCGCCAACGTGCATTTTCTGTTCAAAGTCGATGCGCATCTTGCGGTACTTCTTCTTCCAGGACTTGTACCCAGCTTTGCGCCGGGAGGCGTCCTCGGCCTTGACCGGCGATTCCGCCATGGTAGGCGATGGCTGGTCGAGCAAACGGTGGCTGAGGGTTGAGCGGTACGTTCGGTGTCACTTTATTGCGAGCCAATGATGATAATATCGCTTGTGGTGGTGATGGTGACGGAGATGACAATGAAAGTCTGGTCAGGTTGTGCGAAAGAGCCCTGTGGATCGCGCGCGCGTCTTTTGCCGAGGAAACGATGATGTCGCAGGGGACAATTAGGCGTCGCTCGGTGATCGCGTTCGCTGATTCTCAGATTCCAAAATTAATGGAGGGGGAAAGCCAATGGTCTGGTGGAAGGACAGTGACTGATGAAAGGAGTGACGTGTTAGAACTTGGAGGAAGGGGAGGGAAGGGATCACAATGAATTTTTGCTGGCGGTTGAGCGCTAGACGCGATGGTTGGACGCCGCCGTAGTAGTTACTACTAAGGTAGTACCTACGTGACCTGCAGGCGGAAGGCGCCGCCGCCGCTCTCTCACGGTACCTGCGCCCGAAGGTTTCACCATCAACCCCTAACTTACCCTGCACTCCTACCCTGCACCCCTCCGCCCAACCTCTGCGCATCATGGACTTCTTTTCTTTCTAGGAATGAGGGACCGGCTTTTCCTTTCAAAATCAGTTGTCAAGACCTTTGGGCTGGAATTGCTAATATCAAAGATCGGAGAATCCAATCAATGAAACAGGGAAGGTACAAAACACGTTGGAGGAGGATTTGCAACGACATAAATTCGAGAGAAAAGACAAACCATTTTAGAATTGAGTAACAATAGGAGTATGGCGACTGGCTCTCCAGTAATACATCATGTTCTCGCGAGTTTAGCCTGCCTCTCATATCGCTGAACGACTAATTACTCAATGTTCACGGTGTTAACGCAGGGCTGGCTTTGGCGGTCCATCGTTTGAAACTTGAAAATACGGGGTTCCCCGGCAGTGTGGAATCACCAGAATGCAATTAGCCTCATCTCATCAAATGTCTAATCATTAACATCCTAGTTTTGTGTATTTCGAGTGTGTATTTCGAGTGTGTACTTCGAGTGTATGTTGCTAGTATTAACTTGCTGTTTAACATTTTTAAGTTCTCGGCCCGTGAACAATGATGCCACACTGCCGGGGAACCCTGTTCGTTTTCAATCAACTTAACGGCGTACCGCCAAACCCACCCCCACTTCAACACCCTCACATTGACACTCACAACATCGATTGCGCCTCTCGTTGAGAACTTCACATTCATCAAGATGGACACAATGATCTACGTAGTTCTGGCTCTTCTGGCCTTGTCTGTCATAGGTCCAGTATGAGCCCCTTAGAAGAGGGACAGAGAGCCTCATTACGCTGTACTAATCTGCTGAAAGGCGCTTTTCGCGGACCGCTCACCCATTCCCGAGACCTCTGGCAATGTCCACAAGATCACCAAGGACACGGAGCTGGACGCTGTATTGTCATCCACCAAGAACGTTGTCGTCGACTTCTATGCCGACTGGTGCCCGCCCTGCCGCGCCATTGCGCCCGTCTTCTCTAAGTTGGCCGATGATCATGCCTCCAAGGGCAGTCTTGCCTTTGCCAAGGTGAATGTGGACCATGTCAAGAATGTCTCCCGGCGATACAGCGTCTCCGCTATGCCGACATTTGTCATTTTCCAGGATGGGAAACCCAAGGGCGTGGCTGTAGAGGGTATGAAGGCTCGTCAATCTGTTGTTCTTACGGACGATGGGTTGGTGGAGAGGATTCGCGGCGCTGACAAGGCGGCTCTGGAGGCTGTTGTTAAAGCTTTGGCTGAGTCTAAGTGATAGCGAGAGTGGTACACGATGGAATTTTCCCCGAGTTTGTATTCTTCAGGTTGTGATACCACGGGTCATTTACATTTGCGTCATATTGGCAACATTTAGTTTATTGAGCATAGTCGGTCTAGCTACTGAGACGATCAGGCTCTTCTTCGAGGCCAACGTCGCTGTATCGTCCTTTATATATGGGAAACTTTCTTTATGAACCAGCAGTGCACTCTACGGCTGTTCTTAGCAGCTCGCCTAAGGGAACAATTAGTATGCAGGTAAACTGAGGGTAGGAAAGGAAAAACTTACCACTGGGCCACCTGGGATGGTGTACGATGTGAAGTCGGTGTAGATCTTTAAGGCAGGTTAGCATTGTCTAAGCTATACGGCTTTAGTCTATGATAATCGGGAAGCGACATACGTTGGCAGTGTAACCTGGGTCGCTCTCCTTGACGTGGCCGGGGATCTTCACAGCACCAGAGAAAGATCCAGAGCCGCCGGTGACGCTGATTTGAGCACAGCCGGTATAGAACTAGAATAAATCAGTGTCTTGTTGATCCCCTTTTAGTCATCTCGCTGGCGTTACTTACCTGAGGAATACCAGCCGGCCAGGGGTTGTGGATGCCGAGCTGCTCGATGCGGAGGAGGTATTCACCGTCGGGAACGCATGAGGGAAGAGTGAAGGTGTATTGTTCTGTGATCAGTTAGATTCACCCAACATATAGAAAGTATCATATGGTTTGATACTTACGCTCCAGTTGCCAGGAAGCACTGCCCCCGTTGAAGGTAGGTCCTGGTAGACATGGTCAGTCGATTAGTTTAGATGATACCCTGATTCAGTCAAGTCCTACCAATCTCGGCAATCTTGAACCAGTCGCCAGAGCCGTCGTAGCTGGTGATGTCGCCCGAAGATGGCGATAGATACACGGTCACAGGACCTTGGTGGTATACAGCCTTTCAAATTGTCAATATTTGTTGAATCTATCTTCAGTCGTGTTTGAGCTCACCACATCAGTGTGGAAGGTAAAGTCACTGCCAGCGGTAATGTCGCGGACAGCAACGCCGGAGCCTGAGAGACCGCCCTCGTTGCACCTCAAGTCGGGAGAAGCAAGATCTAATATGTATTAGGGACATAGCTGAGAGGAGTTCGAGGAGAGTCTTACCAGTGACGGGGGAGTTGTAGTTGGTGTTGGGTCGGATGCCGCCAGCAGCGCCAGTGCCCTTGGAGCCATCAATGGTGAGGTCGGTCCAGATGTAGTGAGCGGCAGCTTGGTGGGCCAGAATGGCCGCAGCAGCGGTAAAGCTAAGAACCTTCATTTTGCAGTCTGATATTCTTGAATCTTGGTAATTGATGGTCTGTTGATGGTGTCCGAGTGTGCTAGGAGAACAGAGGGGATCCTGTCATCTCTTATAACATAGCAACGCTACTAAGAATTCATAGATATCCCAACCCGCTATTCAAGGTAATAATCATCGGAATAGCATTAGTGCTGCGTTATTTCCGGCATGTGGAAAATCGGCGCCGGCTTACCGCTCGGATGGTTGCCTCACTCGATGCTACCGTGGTGGTATTTCTGGGTGACTGATGGAGCAGCCATCGTCAGACTGATGATCCTCCCAATTGAACATTGCTACCTAGGTCTGAATCTGGAAAGAATTTTGGAAACTTGTAGTTTTCTGTCAAGATCTAGTTGAGATTTGCTTCCTTATTTGGGATCTATTAATCGCTTTTCTTGCTATGTTAAATTTCTTTTTTTATTGTTCTCGTTGCCCGCTCCTGAGCATAGCTCAAGGCAGTTACACGAGGCAATGATTAGACATGGGTTGAATCTAGACTTTTCCAATATATTTCTATCTTCGATCACTGCCGTCGTTTACAGAACCCCAGATGCGAAATTCATGGTGATTGGACACTCATTGTGTAAGATCGGCGGTGCAGCCTCAGAACCACCCAGTGGGGCAATACCGGGGTGGGGAGTGGCCCGTGGCTCGTGGGGCGGCGGGCCGAGGGCGGGGCGCGGGGCGGGGGGGGGGGGGGGGGGGGGGGGGGGGGGGGGGGG